>PVIJ01010780.1:0-58305 GCA_004024925.1 Scalopus aquaticus | reverse complement strand
AAAAAAAAAGAAATATGATTGCCACAAGCAGCGAATGAATGAATAGAATGAAGAGCATAAAGCCTTGTACTCGTGTTATTTTGTGGGTTCAATTTTATTTAATGTGGACCCCAACTTGTAAGTCATTGGTGCTCTTCTGTGAAAATGAATTCATGGGAATTGCAAACAAATATGGTTGACACTCATTAAATGGAGTTTGGTTTCAAAGGCCTCACTAATATTGAATTACCAAATGCTGAAACATTGACTCTTGGGGAAATATAAGGTTAGTGTCTATGAATTTTTGATCACACAGCATTTTCATTAACTGACCAATGATACATGGCTTAGTTTTATGCGTGTTTTCGTTTCATAAAGGCATAGTATTTAATATATATACATATATATCTCTGATTCATTAACACTGAACTCACAAAATAGCACCATAACTCACGAATGAACAAAGCTTATCTAACACGTTTTCTCAAAAGTCACTTAACAGCCTTCTTGTGCTGACGGACCCAGAACAGAAACCCTGTACTATCCATGGTATGATTTTAAACAGCAAAGTCACCCACAAGAATCATTAAAAATGTGGAAACACGGTACTAAATAGATCAAAAGAAGAACCTTTGTTTCCAATCTTTTTGTTGGACCTCTGCTGAGTGCGAGAGTGCAGAGCAAGACGACTCTTTAATCTGAGCATATCTGCAAATGACGGTGAAGTGCTGATTTTGGTGTTGTAAATAAATGTTCATCAATAGGCAAATGAGCAAATAGGGCATTTACAAATAATTAAACTCCATTATACTTTTGTCCATTTTTCTTTGAGACCTTTTGTAATATTCAGGAATATAAACAAAGCAGGCACCAAAATGAGATGGAAATGGGATTTGAAGTATTGCTTTCTCAATTATTACTATATTTGAAAACCATCTGACCACTATGGAAACATTTTAAATAAAGTGAACTTCTCTCTCCAGCATGGAATCCTCATATCTGGCTCCATGGCAAAATTTCTTTCCTGTTCTTCTTGTGCCTGTGCATGTTATTTAGCAAGGCTTAGGAACAAAACTATTTTCAGGTCGTTCCCTCTGAATCAGCCTAAGTCCTTGGCTTTTAGACCCTAAAACAACATTTTCATTTCAGTATTTTAAAATCACTATAATCATCCTGGCTTATGACTATTCCAGAAGTATCCAAAAGGGGTCAGAGAAATGTCTGGGCACCGAGGAGTAAATGCACCTGGGAAGACCTAGGGACACCATTTCTGACCCAACCTTCCATCTTAAATGTTCACTATATTAATGGATACTGAACCTGGTATTACTTACAAAGCAATTTTTGACCATTTAGATCTCTCCCCTGACAGCATTCTGTAAGTATGACTGACCTCATTCCCCTGCTGCTGCCCTCCTTCCACCAGCCCCCAACCAAAATTAAGGCAGAGTCAGAAAGTTTTGAAAGAACACAAGGAAAATGCAATGCAATCAGAACGGGTCACAAAGGACTCCATTCGAAAGACAGTAATGTGGAAACTCGAATCTGGGGGGCCATTCCTGAAAAGAAAATGACTGAAAATTAGCAGACACATAGACCAATGCTAATACGAACCAAATGGTTTTGTTACAAACATTCTGTATTCCTCCACAGTCCACCCCTTACTTTTAAATGAAAGTCCTTCATTCCTGCACCCAAATTGCTTTCGTTATGTGTCCACTGAAGAAAGGCTGGGGTTGGAATGGGTGGATACTGATGTGTGGAATGTAATCTGAACTGCTAGATTGTCATTCACTCAAAGACTCTCTGTCAATCACAGTTAAGTTCCAGTGAAGCAAAAGTCAAGTCTTACCCTGGTCTAACGGACCAACAGCATGAAACTATCCAATTATCCAGCAGCCATAACTACCCAATGTTCAGAAACTAAATGTTCACTGCATGATGTTCAGAAACTGTCAGTGTATTCACACAAATAGATCTGGGTGGGGGAGATTTCTTTTTTTTTTTTTTAAAGATTTATTTATTTATACATACAGCCGGGGTACAGGCCAGAGGCGTGGAGCGGCAAGAGGCCTCACCAGAGACAGAGTGGGGAGCAGAACAGGCAGATCAGAAACACACTGCTGAGGGGAGCAGCGGGCAAGGCAGGAGAGGTCTGCCGCACCATGTGGGATTCTCCCCGGCCGGGCGTCGAACTCGGATCGCTGCTGCTGACAGCTCCACAGCGCAGCGCCCAACCGCTGCGCCACCAGGGAGGCCCTGGGTGGGGGAGATTTCTAAGCACGCTAAATTTACTGTAGAGAGCAGCAACTTTCAAGAAAGAACTACATTTTGTGCTTGAGCTAGAGGTCTAATTTATAACTATATTTCATATATGTAACCAATTTGCTTTAAATGTACATACACACAGACAGGCACAAGCCCAAAAACATTTAACCTGGAATCCATTTACTATCAGACTTGCATACAGAATGTAAGCTAGAGGATTTTCATTTAGGTTTAGCCATAGATGCCCAAGTAATAAAAGCAACAATAGACATTAATACCAATTGCCAGGCACCAAGCACTTAATTTATATGAAGCACTTTTCTAAATTCTTTAACATGTGTTCTCATTTAACTCTATACTCTAACTGTGCTTTTGTTCCCATTCTAGAGATGTAGAAATTGAGGTCACCCTCAATTTGCACCCAAGGTCATACAGTCAGTGAGCTGCAAAGCTGAGGGTTGACTTCAAGCAGCCTGGTGGCCAGTCTGACCTCTTCACTCGATGTTAAACCACCTCTGTCAGTTTAACTAGTGCCCTTCCTTATAATCGCTCTATAAAGTAGGAAATATTACCTCTACCTTAAGGAAATATAGGCGCAGAGAAGTTAGATGCCCAAGGTCACCAATATGAATTTAGAGTGAACCTAGGTCTAATTTTAAAATTAAACATTTTTTCTACAGTATCACTTTGCCATAACTTCAAATAACATTAAAGAAATTTTGGAAGCTCCACAGAGTGGGAGAAAGAATCCAAATTAAATTACACAGCAAACACTGTTGTTTTTTTTTTTTCCTGATGCCAAATTAAGATTTTAATTGCTCCATAACATGAGGCTAGCTGCATGGAGTTTTTCACCTCATTTGGCTCTGGATTTTAGAACTTGAGATACCCACAAAAATCTCAAATTCTAATGGACTCGCAGTAATAATCATTACTTGGCTATCCCCAAATTAGTGAACTCCTTCAACCCTATCTCCTAGCCCATTTAAATGAATGGCTCACAGTCAAGAGAGAACAGTCAATAATTTTCCAGTAGGGATTCCTCCAAATTCACAAAGCACATTCTGTTAATAAATGAAAGCCCAAAACTTGTTACAGTTAAGTTAAAGTGCCAAGAGTCTAAAAATAATTTTTCATTCAGGTCCAATTTGCATTTTGAATCCTAAAAGATTCTTTGCTAGCAAAAAGCTATAGAGATTACACTGCAATTTAAATATAACATATCACTTAAGATAATTTATCTGGGCTACATTTTAATTATGATGTTAATGAATAATAACATCCCTTTTTAAAGGAGAGATAAAGAAGGTTATGAAAAGTCTGCATGTTCCCTTTGTAACTCTGATTAGGTACACCCAGCAACCTGGACAGTGGCAGATGTTTCTGCAGAGAAAGCAATAGAACATACTTATGTTTCTCCCTTTTTAACATTTTGTTATTTGCGATCATGTTGTTGAACAGGAATGATTAGGCTGACTTCCATAATATGTAATTAGTGAGCGTAAAGCAAAACATTCTGCCTTTGCGTCAATTTTGGTTAGAGAGTGGCACGGAAAGGTCACAGCAGAAGGGTAAGCCGGGTCAACGGTGCTTTTAGAGTGTGGCCTAGAATGAAGTCATCATGCTAGAAGTGTCTTCTCTAGCGAGTGCTATTAAATTTCGTGCCTATTCACAAACTAAGCACTCACTTGTGTTTGGCCCCACATGTTTATATTTTTTTAAATAAATAAATAGCTCTTTTCTATTTTGGAAGACCCCGGGGATTATGTTAAATTATATGCCATCTCCCAATCTCCCAAATCTCCCAAAAGATTTTCTCATGGTACAGCATGAAACAATTGAAACTTTTCCTTTCATCTCGACCAATATTTTTGAATACGCTTCTATGTCAGACACTCTTCGGAACTGAATGGATCATGATGAATAAACAGACGTAATCCCTGCTTTCACTGAGCTTGCAAAATTTACCTCTAGAACAAGACTGTTTCTTTCCAAATTGCACATGAATTCCTACAATGTAACTGTATCTAAATATGAAAGTCTCATTTTCAGTCCCCACATTTACCCAGTATTCAGTTGACAAATACAACTCCGGCTTTCCATGTGACTTCAAGGGAAGAAGTCACTTGCAGTGTGTCTGTGAGAGTAAGCTTAAATGTGAGCTGACCAGGGATTGAACACACATGCTACAGATAAAGCGATAAGGAAGGGGGAGTCTTAGAAGATGATGGTGGAAAACCAGCAATTTGGTTAAACAATGGCTTCCCAGAGAAGGCTAGTAACAGGGCTTCACTAAAGGAGAGCAGATACGAGTTATTCAGAAGAGAACTGTTCCCAGGGGGCCTCCCTGGTGGCTCAACGGGTTAAGTCGCAGCACTATGAAGCTATCCAGAGCCACTGCAGCATGAGTTCAATCCCTGGCCAGGGAGCTTCCCACAAGGCACAGCAGACCTCTCCTGTCTTGCCCGCTGCTCCCCTCAGCAGTGTACTTCCATAGATCTGCCTGTTATGCTCCCCGCTCTGTCTCTGGTGAATCGTCTCACCACCTCCGGTCTACACCCCAGCTTGTATGTATAAATAAATAAGTCTTTTAAAAAAGAGAGAGAGAGAAAAAGAGAGCTGTTCCCAGAGAGCTGGCGTTGGAAAAGAAAAGCCAGACAGTGGAGCTTTTGGTACTAGAAAGCTGGCAATGCTCACCAGATTAGGAAGATGGTTGGAAATTCTCCCTGAGACAAGAAAATAGTGGGGAAGAAATGCGTAAAGAAGCTGTTTCCTTGCTGACCCAGTTCTAGTTTAAGAGGGTAGAATTAGCAAGGTAAATTAAACAGCTCAGAGGAGAGTAATTGACTTTACTGCTAGCAAAGGAGATGGATCAGACAGAAAACGGCTAAACTTTGGAGACCTGACAGAGGAACAGAGAAGCGAGAAATATGACCTACATAAGCGGGACAAAGTCTGACGGAAACACTTCTTTCCTGCCCTATCCATGTCAGGTGACCTGGAGAATCGCCTCACCTGGACAATAGTGATTTTGTGACCTCAAAATAAGGAACTTGAGAATGTAAATACAAAATGAGTAAAATAGGTATTTAGTCAACCGTTATTTATTGGCAACTCACTATGAACCATGGACCTTGCTAGTTGCTGGAAAGGGAAGGATAAATATGCTGGAAGAGATCGAAATTTACATTATAATGGCAAAACTAGACATCGGGCAACCAACTACTAGTGAGATGTGAGTTAGGGTGCAGTGTGTAGAGTGTGCTGAAGGCGGAATCAGCCGGGAAAGGGCAGGAGAAGAGAACTACTCATGTATTCATTCACATCTTCACTTGACAATGAAACAAATATTTGAGTCAGATACTGAACTATGTTCCAGGCAGAGGAGCTGGGTGATAGCTTTCTCCAGAGGCAATTGGAAGAGGACTGAGGCACAGAGTTGCTCTTTGTGTGTGGAGATAACCCTGCCCTGAAGGAAGGGCACAAGATGGGCAAAGGATGAAGAATTAAGTTCCCAGGAAAGAGCCCTGAATGCCTGATTGGTGACAGACAGCACGAAAACTGGTATCACTTGTCCAGTGAAGGGGATCTGATCATGGGGAGAGGAACTTTCCTTTTCAAAAAAATTAAACATTCTTTAAGTTTCAGGTGTGCATCACTGCAATCGATATTTATATACTACATTAAGTTCACCACTGAAAATCCAATTTTACCCTTAGCTGTGTAATTGTTCCCTTTGTCCCAATTTACCTGTCTCTGCTCCCCCATCCCTCTGGTAACCATGAACTGGTCTTATAGTCCAAAAGTTTATTTTTGTTTTATTAGTTCATCTAGTCATTTTCTCTATACACCAAATATGAGTGAAATCATATGGTGTTTGTCTTTGTCCATCTGGCTTATTTCACTAAGCATAATACCCTTTAGGTCCGTCCATGCTGTGGCAAATGGCATATTTCATCCTTTTTTATAGCTGGGTATATTTTATTGCTCTTTATTCGCCACCTCCTTATTCATTTGTCAGTTGATGGGCACTTACGTTGTTTCCAGTTCTTGGCTTTTGTAAATGATGTTGCAATAAACACGGAGGTGAATGTATCTCTTTGATTTAGTATTTTTGTATTTTTTGAGTAAATAGCCAGGAGTGAGATAACTGGATCATAAGGAATTTTAATTTTTAATTTTTTGAGGGATCTTCATGCTGCTTTCCATAATGACTGCATTAATTTACACTCCCGCCAATGGTGTATAAGGATATTCTCGGGAAAGCACAGTTTGCCTTGCTCTAGAAATCCTATCGCATGTACCTCAAGGGAACAGCTTCCCCTTTATTCCCAATTTGTCTTTGTAGCTGGACACAAACAATGAACTAAATCATCTCTTAACATACTCCCTGCCAGAGAAAGTTAGCCTCTGCTTTCACAAATGCAACTTGGACATGTTCTCTCTCCAAATGCAGACAAGACTCCGGGGAGCACAGATGTTAAGCTGTCTGATGACCTCTCCTGCCTTGCAGCATCATTTGTATGGTCATAGGCTTAGGTGGAAGATGGAGTCTTAGACCATTAACAGTGCAATGAGTTGTGCAACTTCTGTAAACTAACTCGAAAGCGTATTTCCAGGTAACCCACAGAGAAGCAATGATAGAGAAGCAACAATAACTGCAAGTCCCCGCCCCCCGCCCCCACACAGAACAAGATCTCTATTCCCAACACCTTGCACAATAAAGCTTTCTTACAGTAAATTATCACCCTCTTGTTATTTATAAACGTTAAAGCCACACATGTACTGTATCAGAACCTTAAAATATTCTGATACTGCTTTCTTTTTCCTATTACTACACTTATATTAAAAATGACTTTTTCACTCGCTTAGATAGATAGGCAATCTCTGGAAATTGTTGAACTTCTCACACGTAATTAGATTTCTTGTATTAAAAAAGCAAGGCCAAAAAAAAAAAAAAAACAACCACACACACACACACACCCCCAATCCCTCCCTCCTACATTTTTTAAACTACAGGTGTTGTGGCTGATGACTGAGAGAAAAGCAATATCCCTGACTTTGTGTTGGCATACAAAATGAGTGAGCTGTTCCTTTGTCAGTAATAGTTTTCTTCTAAATAAAATGTATGGTATTTACATAGACTGCACTCAGGGAGAACTGTTCTGCCCAAGTCCAATGAGACTGAATCCTATTTTAGATATCCTACAAGGGCTCAGCAAAAGAGGATTTCACAACTCAGAGCGAGGGCAAAAACTCCACAGGAGCAGGACTGTAGGCGCTGTTCCCAAGGGGCTGTACCAGCAGACAGCCAAGAAAGTTCTCCAGGGTCTGGTAAAAGGTGATGAGGTCAAGAGCTAAGCTAGATTTCAGTCCCACAAGACAGGAGAGGAAGATCAGAAACTCAGTTTCCAGAACCGGGAAGTGAGCCAGAGTATGATCCCAAGGGACAAAGCAGGAACCCTCTTACTAGAGCAAGGGTCACAGGCAGTCACCAGGAGCTGACTGGAGAAGGCAGAGGTCCCAGAGCCTGGATGGAGGCTGACTCTCCAAGGAACCCTGCAAGGGCGTCGACCGCACCGTGCCAGCTTTCCCACCCTCCCCACTTCCTGTCCTTACCATAGTTTAAATACATCAAGCAACGCGTCACAGCATCTATTGCTACTATCACATTCTTCTTTAAAATTAGATTTTTATTTGCCTGGATATCAGTTTAAGGGGGCCTACAAGGTTTTGCTTGAGCCCTTCTTAACATATTGTCAGATCACGGCTACCAAAGATTATAAACAGCACTTTGAGAAATGTACTGTTCAGATAATGACTTTCTGCATATTGGTTCCTTTATTTGATTCACTCAAATATAATGAAATTATTTCCCTAAACAAATACAGCTATTAATATTTTCCTCCTTGGCTGTTAAGTTAGTGAAATCATTAATTGCCATATACAAGTGCTGGGGATAATGAATTCATTTTAACTTTAGACTGGCGGATGTATCAAAAACATCCGAATTTTCTTCAGCTGATTTCATTATACCAGAAAATTAAGCCAATGGATTAAACAAAAGCTTTCTTTTTTCTGGAAGTATTTTAAATAACTGTTGGATCCTTAAGCATATTTTATTACAAGTCTTTTAAGATCTGGGGGGTCTTCAAATAAGAATTTCTTTGAAGTTCAGGAAAGCCTCATGTAACGAAAGACACTACTTAAAAAGACAGGCCCTGCCATTTTATAGTCTGCCTGCTTGTTTGTGCTTTAAGCATCAACACAGAGGAGAGGATCCACACTGGCTAGTGGGAACCTACTAATTGACTTCAATTTGACTTCCAATCCCCTAGTCTGTGATATGGACCGAATCCTTTTTTAGTAGCTTCACAGTGAAGGTGCTACAGTTAAAATACTCTGGATTGCAGAGTTCTTTAAAAAGACAATATGACATCTGAAGTGTGACAATTCTGCCTGGGTTTTCTGAATGTTGGAGAAAGACAGTGCCTGTGAAAAATGTTTACATATTGATTCACTTTGAGTTTTTTATCTAAGCTAATGAAAAGATTTCTAGATCAGGTGGTACATGCAATGATTCTAGAATCTTGTCAGCAAACATTTACCTCCATTCAGAAGGGTAACGTGTGCAAATCTATCTCTGGAGAGAGGGAAATTAAGGGATTTGGTTATGATGGAAAAAAGAGGAGCTTTTCTGGAATAAACTTAGACAAGAAAGCATGACTGTCTGAAACCCTAAGTCATCCTTTAGCTGTCTGATTTCACTCACTGGAACCCCTTTTCAAACTCTTTCAAACTCCTGCTATAACTCCACAACACTGAAAGTCAAAGCTGGTCAGTATCTCCTCAGGGGGTATCCAAACCTTTCCTCTCCATTGTGCTGATTCAGGGTTCTGCCAGTTGACCACTACGCTCATTCTGTCATCTACTTACTTCCTAGGCATTCATCTCTGTTTACTAAAGACTCTGACAAGTTGCTCACAGCTTTCCCTTCCATGAAAGTTCTGCCATCTTGCCAGGTGAAGTCAGGGTCTATGTACACAATCTCTGCCACTCTGTAGGGAAGGGTCTCTCAAACTGAACTCTTGTGACCTTCACTTTACCCCCACTCCACATGGGTACCTGCATTTTCATGGCAACTTCCTGATGTTGGTATCACTAAACACACTTCTACTTCTAAACTCTTTAGCTTGAGTATTCTACAACACTGATCCTCAGAGGTTGTTTCATTTCTTCATCCCCTGCTCTTCAATTTCATGCAGAACTCTTACCTCATTCATGCCCACACTATTTTTCCTTTGCCTTCTTTTATCTTGTTCCCTCATCTCATTTAAATCATCATTGCACCAAAGTATTTCATTTCCTTGATTCTGCAAATGAACCAACCTGAATCTATCCATCTGCCTTTCTTTTCCCTCCCAATTCTAGGCTGATATATTTGATAATGTGTTTTATGTGCTTATGGATTAATTTGTTTATTGTCTGCCTCTTATTTTATTGTAATTTTCTTGAAAGAGGTAGATTATTTTATTGACTTTGCCATCTGCAGCAGTATTCCAATTAATATCAGTTGAAGATAACATCAGTGAGGCTATGGAAAATCCCACAGCTACTTAATTTGATACCGTTTCAAATTCTGGCCTTCAACTTCAGCAGAGTCATCAATTCTGTGCAAACCTTTTTAGATGGCCTGGTTAACCTTCCCTTCCTTTCCTTTCTTTGCACCCTTTCTGCCTATAATCTTCTCCTTACTTTCTCTACAAGGACAATTCCAGGGGAAGATTTTGCCTCTTACTTCACAAAGTAAACTGAAGCAACTGAATGAAGAATCATCTGACTTACTATCCTTCCTAGTCTCCAAACATATTTGCTTCTAAACCATCGCTACCCCTGCCCCCCTCCCCATTAGATTAGAAACACACTTTTCCTGGTTAAGACATACCATTCTCTGAATATATCCAACCTTACGTCCCTAGCAGCAAGAGCCAACAATTTCCCCATCTTCCACCTGAATATTGAACCTTTTCCCTCTACCTTCATTTCTCATCTTACCAACCTCTCAGCTGCATCTAACTGCAATATCAATCTCTCATTTTTAGCATTTTCTTTCTTTCACTTTGGTGATTTCACACTTGATTGATTTTTCCTCTACTCCCCAACTATTCCTTCTCAATCTTTTTTGGGAATTTAAACCACATCCTCCATATGCTAATGAGTTTAATCCTTATTTCCAACCCTAACTTCTCTGAGCCTCTCTTCATGGAAAACTCACCAGAATTGCAAATACTTTTCACTTCATTGGCCCCAGCCTGCCAGTTCTTCTTGTGTGTTCCTTGGCTCAGGAGTGCCAACACTTATCACCCAGTTTCCCAAGCCAGAAATTTGAGTTATAACATTTCTTCACTACCTCACATATTTATATAAATACATTAACTTATGAACTCTACCTCCTAATTATTTCTCAAATACATCCATTTTCTCCATCCCATTACCATTTAAACCCAGGCACCCACTAGTTTTCATCCAGGTAAGTGGGCAGTATCGCAATTTCCTGCTTACAGTCACACTTTAGTCATAGTCCTGATCCTTCTCAACATTATGATCAAGTCATGCTTCATTTAAAACCTTTTCTTCTGTGACTTCCACATCTGATTAATGGAAGGTCCAAACACATTAACATGGACTGCAAGATTCAAATCTTGCATAGCTCCTGTGCCACTGTTTAACATTTCCCTTTCTCATCCTCATACATACCCTCTATGACTTAGCCCTACAGCTATTCTTTCTGATCTCCAATCTTTCAAACACTCCCTCCCACCTGGGCTACTGATACAGCATTATCTTGGGCAAATATATCTTTGCCTTCACTTTACCGTGTCTGGGCTAGATAGCAGGCAAGGTTGAGAATGACACACCTTTGCTTAAAGTCCTTTAGAGGCTTCCTGTAACATACTATTCATTTCTATAGACAACCCACACAGCATACAAACTTGAATCTGTTTACTTCTCCAGTGTTATGTCTTGCTGGCCTGGTGCTTCCCATGTTTCCATCCAGCATTATCAACCACTTTCAGGTTTTAAGGTCAAGTCCTCACTTACATTTTCATCCATATGTATACACTGCTTTCTGCTCCACAGGTCTGGCAACCCTTCATATCCCTCCAAACCCAATGGGTGAAGTTTCCTCTTAGAAATGCTTTCCTGGTCCTGTTACATCACTCCAGCCTACTCCCATGATTGATGTGGTTTTTGTATTCGTTTCTCAGAGTGCCCTTAGCATTCTCTGCTGATTAAGGTCATAACATGTATCCAAACCATATGGTAATTTGTTCAATGGTCTATTATGCTGACCAGACTATCACTTTCCTGAAGGCAGAGGGTATCTCAGTTCATATCCCTATCCCTAGAAAAGTGCTCAACATTGAGAAGGTGCTCAAAGTGCTTAACATTGAGAAGGTGCTCAATGTTTCATTATAGAATTCTGATAAGTGATTATAGAAAAAAATGAAAGAATAGATGAATGAGTGGATGGATAGATGGACGGATGAAGGGAAAGTTGTTCTGAAGTCTGAATGAAAACATTCATACCCTCATTACACTGGGAAAGTTCAGGAGGTCATTGGTTCAACTCATGCATTACATGAAGAAAACCAGACCCACCACCCCACCTGCTCTGGCTTAGATTTCACTGAATCTGAATACTGAGTCTGAAATTGCACCTGTTAGAGCAGTCAGTTGCTTAATATAACACACACACACACACACACACACACACACACACACACACAATATATCTATTATATGCCTTCTTCTAAAAATGGAATCTCCAGGATATCCCTATAACCTTACCATCAATTTATTAAATTGCTTTTCCTTCTAACACCTAACAGAGACCAATCCACTTAAAAAGTAAAAAAATTTTGTTCCAGGGAAGAGAGAAGGTCTAGCATGGGGTAGACCAATTATCTTAATAATCTATAGCTAAGAACCATTATCCTACCATTATTCAATGCTTCAAATGTCATTGTGCACACCACTCTCCTGGGGACTTTACTAAAAATGTGACTGCAAACCCAATAGGTCTGAGGTCTAAGAATGTGCAAGTGTGCAAGATTCAAGCTGCTGCTGCTGCTACTTATCCATAAGCTGCACTTTGAATAAGAAGGATCTAGTCATTCTGCTCTTGCTGTGGTCTCTGCCTTATTTACTGTTAGGGGTTAATCAGTGGGGAAGAAAGGGTCCACACTGAGGATGTGCAAAGGAGGGCATTGAGTAGCTTCGTGTTCAAATCAAGGCGTGCCTGCAAGAGGTTTTGCTATATAGGAAACATTGATCCAAGTGCCCATTTATGACTATGCTCATTTTAACTGAGTCATAGGCTAAACTCTCACCGCCTTTGCTAAGATAGAGTACACGATCAAGGAAAATGTTCATAAAGGATGACACAATTTTATTGGAGAATATTTAAATGTACCTTTCTTTCCCTCTTCCTTTTTCTTGTCTCTTCCACAACTTTCTTTTTAAAAAGAAACTGACTACTTTTTGATTCTCAATAAACAGGTTTAAATAGTGCATTTAAAACTTTCGTGAAAGAAATCAAATGGACTAGATCCATGCATTACACCTATGGTGCATCTCCCTGACGGATGTGTAACATGAAATGGGTTCTCATTACTCTTCGCTGTTTCTCCATAAAATGAGACCCTTTTAATTCTGATTTTGTAGATAATGAAAATGAAATGCAGAGGCTTAGCTGACGTAATTGAGATCATATACTAACAACACAGGATGTGGCCAAAACTTACATCTTCGGTCTCCCATGCTAAGCGGGCTTAATGGAAAAAGAAGCCATAATCTTTTAAAAGATTGTGCCTTAATTATTCATAATGCTTGCATGTCTTTGCAACAAAGTTTACTATTTAACAGACTTTCTACTGCATATATGGTATTTAACTATATTCTATTCATCCAATTCTTAACCAATGTTCTCCCTAGTTATTATACGTTCCTACATAGTTCATAATTCCAAAAAGAATTCCAAGTTGCCTTATAGGGATGCATAAAATGAATTCATATACACTAGGTATGAAAGAAAAAGGACAGGAATAATGATATTAAATCAAATGTACCAAAAAGATTTTATAATTATTGGTTAAAAACAAGTATTACTCATGACTTTCTAGTAGGCAAAAGATGAACAGGGAATCATTTCACAGAACCTGTATGAAAACCCAACACTTTTTCCCAGAAGCAGTATTATCTCTGATAACCATTCTGCGGTAGACCCAGTGATCCAGCTATGGCACAGAGATGGCTGGTTCCCTTAACCTGACTGGATATGCGACATCCTTTGAAGGTGAAAATGCCCGAGGTATGACAACAGTGCTCCCAAGGTCTAATTCTGAAATATTTTCAGCTCCCTGGTTGATTTACCATTTCTACAGACTTTTCATCAATATAAACCTAACATAGTCAAATAATAGGTGCTCACTCAAACTGAGAAGCTTGAGTTAATTTACTGAGCAAAGATTTGACAGGCAGTGAAAAGTACATATAATCATTTTAGATTGTGAAAATGGGAATCAATGGGCTCAACATTTAATAGCCAGCATACGATCAAAATATAAGAAATTGACTTATAAATGGACATTGGAGAGATGGGAAAAGAAATGAAGGTTGCTTTATTTGGCTTTTTAAATACCCTATTGAGTTATAATTTGCATGCCACAAAATTCACCTAATGATTTTACATAAATTTATACAGTTGTGAACCATGATCACAATGGAACTTGAGAATACTGTCATCATTCCAGAAAGTTCCCTTCAGCCCAAAGCAGTCATCCCAGCTCCACTCCAGCTCCAGGTAGCAGCTATTTTGTTTTCTGCCTCTATTGTTTGACCTTTTCTGAAAATGTCTTATGAATAAATGATATAATATGTAGCCTTTTGTATCTGGTAACTTCACTTCATAATATCTTGGGTTGACCCATACTCCCGTGGGTATCATTGTCGGTTCATGTCATTGTGGTGTAGTATTTCCATTGACGGCTACACCACCCCTATTTATTCACCTGTTGTTAGACATTTACGTGACATCCATGTCTTGGCTATTGCAAATAGTCATGACATCAACATCACATGAAAGCCCTTGTGAGAAAATATGTTTTCATTTCTCTTAAGTAAACACTTAAGAATGGAATTGTTGGGTTATGTGGAAAACATGGGTAACTGCTCATAAAAATTGCTACTGCTTTTCAAAGTTTTCACATTTTGAGCTGCGATGTACTGAAATATTTTACATTCCCACCAGCAGTGTATAGGAGTCCCAGTTTTTTCACAATCTCACTAACCTTTGGTGATGTCTATCTCTTCAAGTAGGTAAGGGGTAATTTGAACAGAGTGAATTTATATCAGTTTTCAGTCAGTCTGAAAGTGGATCAAAACCAGGCCCACCCAAACTCCCCCATTTTTCCCACAAAATATCTTCTTTTCTGAATGGTGTCAGAGAACAATATTTTTCAGTATTTATGACTTGTACAATTTTCCCTATACGATCCTTTTAAGTCTCCATTTTTCAATTTCCCTTAAATAATCTAAGAATTCTTTATAACTCGAATTTCATGTTATATCAATGGCATATTTACAAAGCACCTAACTACCTCATGGATTTGATGGTGAGTAGGGTAGAGTAAGACACATCCACCAAAGGGGTCCCCCATAATTTATTGCCCTTTACATGCAGGTACTTTTTGCAGCTGTAAAGCAAACTGTTAGATTCCAAATAACTTTATCAAACATTGCTCATTTTCTTTCCCTTTAACTACTTACGTCAGCTTATCTGTTTTCCATAGCTTGACCATGCATTTAAAAATATGATGGTACACTAACTACTGAAAGCTCAAAATTAAGAACAGTGCTCAAATTTTAACCTAAAATTCAAACTAGAAGGTAAGAAAAATGATACATATGTGTGTATCACATAATTGGCTCCCTCTCTGAGAAAGGATTTGATCGATAGATGCTAATTTTATATTTTTATTATTATTATTTTAAATTTATTTATTTATGCATACAAGCTGGGGTACAGGCCAGAGGCATGGGGCAGCGAGCAGGTTCACCAGAGACACAGTGAGGAGCAGAACAGCCAGATCGACAGAAATACACTGCTGAGGGGAGCACCAGGAGAGGTCTGTTGCATCATGTAGGAATCTCCCGGCCGGGCGACGAACTCACGTCGCTGCTGCCGACAGCTCCACAGTACAGCGGTTAACCACTGTGCCACCAGGGAGACCCAACAGATGCTAATTTTAACTGGAGAATTTTTAAAGCAAGCATTGCTACACAATTGTCAGGAGAACTGTGTTGGGGAAGCTGCCCAAAGCAAATTGCCATATCCCACATTTAAATTAACAAGGAGGTGGGTCTCAGCCTTCTTTCTGTTAAGATACCTGCTGTACTCTTATTGCCTTAAGGTTTGCAAACTTAATTATATAATGAAATAGCTTCATCTCTACTCAGAAAGGTAGTTGCTCTGGGCTGGCAATACTCAGAAGCCACTGTACAGTCCGTCCTGTTCTTATCTAGCTGTGCTATTTCTCTTCAAGGAGGCTTCTAAGGTGTTCACAGGCTAGAAATGAGAGACAGTGAGACAGTTTCCCAGTTGCTGCCAGAAAAAGGTGGACAGGTGATACTTTGCCTAGGGTATTACTGGGAACTGGCCCTTGCAGAAATGACCAGACATTTGGAAGTTTCATTTATTTCAAGAGTCATAGCTCAAGTCAGGCAAAAGTGTTAATAAATCAAAATGTGAATACAGTATCTCACCATGCTTAACATAGATTTTAAATGAACAATGCTTCCATTTTTTGTATTAATAATTAACTACTCACTGAAAGTTTGGTTAGTGAGTAGAGAAGGAAAGTAAAGGAAATGGGGATCTCCCGGGTGGCCCAGAGGTTAAGCCTCAGCACTATCACTGTGATGGACCACTGCTTGAGTTTGATCCCCGGCCAGGGAGCTAACCCATACATGGCACAGCAGACCTCTACTGTCTCATCTGCTGCTCCCCTTAGTAGTGTATTTCAGTAAAATCCACTTTTTCTGCTCCCCACCCTGTCTCTGGTGAATCCTCTCACCCCCAGATCCTCTGGCCTACACCCCCATTCTTATACACAAAAACCAATCAATCAATCTTAAAAAAAAAAAGGATATAGGAAATGGATAGTTCTGAGAGGTTTTATGAGGGTCTCAATGCTCTATGCACCTATTAAGGGTGCCATAATTGTGCAGTGTACAACCTGCACTACTATACAGGTCTTGCACTGTCTTATGAATTGTACTGCCCATGTACCTCAACTTAGCTTCTGAACCCCTGGAGAATGTAAGTACAAACTGGTAATATATGCTTCCTTATCACCCTCAATTTCATGTTGAGTTTGCTAAAATCACTATTGAAATTGCTCATTGTTCTTGGCAAAGTAGCCTGATTCTGGCTCTAAGATCTATTTATTCTCCTTCTCAGTCTGGAGTTAAAGATTCCAACTCTCTGAGAGTCATCTTATGTCTCCCAGCTCCAAGTTCTTGCAGGAGAGAGGTAATCAGTTCTAATAAACTGTATATACAGGTGTATAGTTATTAAAAGCTTGATGGACTACAGATCTCCTTTGAGGGAAAGAAGAATGAAGAATGGAAAAAGAGTAAAGTTCATGATTCAGGCTTTGGAGGCAGATTTCCTGGCTTGGAATCCCAGCCCAAGTATGTTCATCTGTAAACAATGGCACCTATATCTGTACAATGGGACCTGTCTCATGGGGTCATTATGTGTTTACTTATATAAATGTTTACAATAGTGCCAGACACATCAACAATCAGTGAATGTGAGTTATTACTACATTTTATTATCTTATTTTTATTATAATATCATTCTCCCGTATTCTATTATATCCCTGTATTAATTAAATTAGCATTTGTTCCCTATAACTGTGTATTTTATTACTGTGTATTTTATTAGTAAGCTGAGACGTAGTAATAAAACTGCAATCCAGTGGGAAATTCACATGTGTGTATGCACGTGTGTTTTAATTCTTCAAAGAATTCTTAAGATAGTAGTTTCCTGTTGCTGATCTAATAAATCACCACAAACTCTGTTATTTAAGACAACACAAATTTCTTATCTTACAGTGCTGAGATCATAAGTCTAAAAATGGCTGACCTGGGCCTCCCTGGTGGCGCAGCGGTTAAGGGCTGCGCTGCGCTGCGCTGTGGAGCTGTCAGCAGCGGCGATGCGAGTTCGACACCCGGCCAGGGAGATTCCCACATGGCGCAGCAGACCTCTCCTGCCTCGCCTGCTGCTCCTCTCAGCAATGTACTTCCATCTGTCTGCCTATTCTGCTCCCCACTCTGTCTCTGGTGAACCTTCTCGCCACCCCACGCCTCTGACCTGTACCCCAGCTTGTATGCATAAATAAATCTTAAAAAAAATAAATAAATAAATAAAATAAAAATGGCTGACCTGGTAACATAAGTTGGGGCATCTTCAGAGGAGACCCATTCCTTTCCTTTTCCATTTTCTAGAGGCTTGTGGCTACATCAATCAGACCTTTGTTTCCTCTGCCTTTACTGTCACATCTCTTTCTGATTTTGACCCTCCTGTTTCTTTACCCATGTAAGTCCACCCAGATAATTTAGGACAGTCTACCTATTTTAAGAGCCTAGACCTAATCACATCTGGAAAATCCCTTTTTTCATATCAGGTAACATCTTCACAGGATCCAAAGATAGGACAAGGCATCCTTAGGGAATTATTATCCTGGTAACCACAAAGGGAAAAGCACTGGATGATCTCAATGATAAAAGTCAGTGCTACCTGTCCAAGGTGACTCTGCTGCTTCAAGAGGACATTTAGCTATGTCTAGAGATATTTCTTGGTTGTCATAGTTGGATACCGGGTGCTACGAGGTACCTGGTGGACACAGAATACCACTAACCATTTCAGAATGCACAGGACAGCTTCCTCTCCACAGCAAAGAATTATCCAGCCTAAAATATCACTACTGATGAAGTTCAGAAACACTGATTTGAAGCTACGATTCCTTAAAATCTTCTGCGTTTCAAAGGTTGCAGTGCAATGAAGGTCTGTTTCGGGATTCAGATTTACAAAGAGAAGTTTGCAAAATCACATATAAGTATTATAGCTCCATGTTTTTGACAATCTTAGGTGGTAAATAAGAGAGGAATAGTATTACTCATACTTTAATAGTAGGGTTTTGAGCACTGCCTTAACTTGTTATTTGTTAAGTCATATTTGTTTTATTTTAGGTCTGGTGTAACTGTTCACACTGATGCATTTCATTTCAAAGTTAATAGTTAATTTAAAGTATGTATTATAAACATCATCGTATGCATACTATAAATATTTAAGTGTATAGATGCTCTGATTTAAAATACTAACACCAAACAGATTTCAAAATGATACATAGTTATCTGCAATAATTTTGCGTTGGTGTGAATTGACTTCTATTCTGTAACTTCAAAGGATCAAGAGAAAAGAATACTTGCTGTGACATTTCCTTCCACTGGGAGAAAAATTTTAAGTTAAAACCAACTTTCACTTAAAGTAAGTGCCTTATGGGCCTCCCTGGTGGTCTGGGGGTTATGTTTCAGCACTATCACCGCTATGGCCTAAGTTCAATCCCGACCAAGGAACTAACCCACATATGGCACAGCAGACCTCTCCTGTCTCACCCACTGCTCCCCTTAGCAGTGTATTTCAGTCATTCCACCTGTTCTGCTACCCACTCTGTCTCTGGCAAATCCTCTCACCACCACCACCATCTCCAACCTACACCCCAGTTCTTCTAATAAATAAATAAATAAATAAATATTAAAAAGTTTCCCTTTAAAAAAATGAAAATAAATAAATAAAGAAAGTATATTGGGTATCAATACCTACTTTCCCAGTTCTAAAGACTTTCTGTGCTTGGGTTTGAATTCTCCTAGTCTTTTAAAGTAATCCATAGACTAGCTGGCAGAGGACTTTATTGTTTTTTCAACATCGTTTTTTCCATTTTTCTTTTCCTTTCCATCCACTACATTCTTCTCACTCTCTCCTGTTCTTTATGATTTATTTCTGTCCAAGATGTCCCCTAGCTTTTTAAATTTGCAACAACTTCTAAAAGTTGTGTTTTCTGTGGCACAAAAGATTTCCTAATCAGCAGCAAACTGAATGTGTCTGCATGGGAAGTGGAGACTGTACCCATAAAGGTGAGTTTCATCTTCATTCCTCCACCCCAAGAAGAATAGTAAGTACAAATAGGAAAATCTTCCAATAGCTTGTGAGCCAACAAAACAGAATGAAGGAAAACACAGAACTATTCAGCCACCTTGTTTACCACTGAAGCTATTTCTATTATATACATTTCTCTGCCAAGATGTATTTTTGCAAGATGTTTTACATTTGGTCTGCTTTCTAAGCTACAATTAAAGGATACAGGTTAAATATACTTTAATGAGCCGAGACCTGCCAAACACCATAAAAAGCTAAAGCCATAACCCTAAAAATTAAAAGTGCCAGATTCCAAATACCACATTACCTGTTGGGATGGGTACCATTAAAGGATCCTGCCCAGAACTCTGTGCCAACCTAGTCAAAGAACCCGGTTTCTTTAAAGATAAAATTCAAGGAAAAAAAAAAAGAAAAAGAGATGGAAAAGATAGCATGTAAGAGAACCTGTGGATTAGGAGACGTAAGAGACAAGTCAAGTATTTAAGGACCAAGAAACTCAAGATAATTAAAGATAAGTGGGAGTTTTTCAAAACAGGATAGGTGTGAACATATAATAGTGCAGCTGGTAGAGTGAAAAGAAGGGTTTGGGCCGAAGCAAATGGTAACTCTGACAACATATCCCAACTCAGGTACAGGCCCCTGAAGTCTCCTAGCCAAGATAGCTGGACAATCATTTCCCTGGGAAATAAAGTCACTTTGTTTCTGGCAAGCTAGTGGATAGGAAATGCATGTTAGTATGTTGAGCAGAAAATAAATGGTGCTGTCCGGTTTCCCTCAAGCCAGTCACATCATGTCATGGTATACATGGACCATGCACTTCATACCCATAGCAGGGGGAACACAAAGAGCAATACAGAAAAACACAGGTGTGTATTCAGCACATTAGACTTGAACCCCACCATTTATTTTGCAAAGGTCAATGAATAGCAAAGCCCAGATAAGACTAGCCAATAGAACAGGGTTAAAAATAATTTTGGGGGCCTCCCTGGTGGCCTAGGGGTCAAGTCTCAGCACTATCACCCTCTAAGACCTGAGTTTGATCCTTGGCCAGGGAGCTGACCCACAAATGGTGCAGCAGATCTCTTCTGTCTTGCCGGCTGCTCCCTCAGCAGTGTATTTCAGTGAATCTGCCTGTCCTGCTCCCTGTTCTGTCTCCAGTGAATCCGCTCACCGCCCCACATCTCTGATCTGCACCCTAGTCCTTCTACACACACACATAAAATAATAATTTTGGACAGGTTATTTCTTGGAAGAAATGGAGCCATTAAAAGGGGGTTTAGAATCTCTTGTCTAAGGGCAGAGATGCTGCGTTCATATCCCAGGTCTTATCACTTTTTTTCTCCTTGTCAAAATACTCATTTGCCCTTTTTCCCCACCACATTCTGATGTGACTCCTATACCTCCATACTTTTCTGGTCCCACCTTTGAACAGTCCGCCTTCTACTCCAATGTCCTCTAAGTACAGCCTTATTCTCCGTTCGGGAACTCAAATATTCCTGAGGCTTCAGCTACACCCTCTGATGACAGATCCTAAATCCACCCCATCTTCATCTTCTTATACTTCATTTCTATTCTGCTGTCTCTTCCCACTTGGTTCTTATTCCTGGCTTAGATCCAACATTTCCAAATTCACATTATCACATCTAAAACAGACTGCTCCCAAGGGTTTTCATCTGTGTCTGCTGCCGCCATTCTGAATCCCTTAGGTTTTAAAACTTGGCATTATTTTTAAATTACTCGTATCCTTCCATTTAACAAATCCATTTAACTGCACCATCCAACTCTCCCTTCACACCATCTGTCTTTCTGTCCCACCACTCTCCAGTGCCCTCTGTTCACCTGGATTATAGTGGCAGCCTCGACCTGCCTGCCCTCACTGGCTTGTCGCTTCTCACTCAATGCCCAGTTTAGCATCCCCTGGGTCATCGTTCAAGTTTTGCCTTATCAAGTGTTCTGCTAAGGAAATATCCATTCTCCTTCATTACAACATTAAGACTGAACATGGATTTTCAAGACTCTTCCTAATGTGTGCCCCTATCTATCAAGTTTACATTTGTACTTCTCACATGATTTATTCCGTTGCTCTTTCTCTTGTTTGGAGAAACATCTCTTCATTATCTCGACTTCCAAACCCTAGCCCTGCTTCAGGCCCCTCCCAAATCTTAACCTCTCCGACTTGCTTTAAATGACTACCATTTCCTTTTAAGTATTTACTCCTCTAATGATTGCATTGAGAAATGTAATGCTTAATGATATGATACTCATCATGTCATACATATTGATTTTCTTTCTCCAATTACATGGCGATATCCATAAAGCTAGAGACAAATTTCTCTATTGCACTACCATAAACTCCGGGGCTAAAGGACAAATTCTTTTGTAGAATAAACAAATTAATCTACTACCTAAATACATTCTGGTTTTCCTTGACTGTAAATAAGTGATCTATAATGCATAAAAGCATAAACAAAGCAAATGTAGAGACATCACTATTAGCATTTGATTTTTGAATGTTACACATCAATCGTAAAACTATTAAATTCAAAAATCATCTTCTTACCTGATTTTATGCAGTCTGATGACTTGCAAATACCATCTAGAAAAAAGAAGGTGTATGAATAAATATTTGCAATACATTTTCTAATTTCTCCCTATCTTGTGAACTTTTAAAAACCTCCAATTAAATAATCAATTCCTTAAAGGAAGAACTAAAACCTGAATCTGCTTTCAGTAGTTAGAGAAAATATAGAACAAACTAGGCAAATCCTAAATTTAAAAATTTTACTCGGAACAAAATCATCTATTTATTATATCATCCCTACCCCCTAAGTCCTTGGTCTACTAAATTGAAAGAATCAGTTGTTTTAGACTGGTAATCATTCCCCCACCCCCAATTAAGAACCAGTCTTTCCTAATGCTTTATGAAAATCTTCTAGGACTCAAATTAGACTTCCTACATTCCTGTGATGCTCTTTAGACTTTCAAGGACACCACAAAGTTGACTAATTGAAGTTAGCCATAAAATGGTGTTTACTTTAGTTAAGTAAAATTATACATTTGAATTCGCATCAAATAAGCATGATTGCACTGAATATACTTGGCAATTAATAACTTAGCTCAAACATAAAAGAATTTGCACTTTAGTCAAAGTTAATTGTTTTGACATTTTGACATATTGCATCCTATAAATGAATCTTTACATCATTGTGTTCTTAACATATTTTTTGGGAAGATGGAAAAAGTACAGGAAGACAGGTACTTCTGTCTACGTTTACGTGGGCACAGGGTGAAGTAACTCACCATCATAGGTAGCATAGAGTACAATCATGGTCACTGCAATGATGGTAAGGAGCAGGACAAGGAAAGAGAGACTGATCTCCAATGGCGTCCATCTCTGTCTCTTCCGTGGCTTTGGAGTGTTGATATCAGTTATATCCATCTGACTTTCCGATCTGCCCATCACCTAAAATCTGCCCCCCAAAATTAATTAAGTACTAAAAACAACAAATCAATAACAAGGTAAACAGAAGAGGAAAGGTATACACAGTTTTCCAAATATTTATGGCTACACATGAGTAAAGACTAATCCATCTTATATTAGAAATAAAAATTTTACTGAAAGGGAAAAATATATTCTGGAAGCAGAATAGACAACCAAATGAATATGGCAGGTCCTGGTCACAACCTTTTGTGTCTTTTTCTTTTTTTGTTGTATCACTAAAGATCCAAGCAAAATTAGACAAGATTGTATTGAATACTCCATAGGGTTCCTTCCCTCAGCAGTTCAAAGTAAAAAATAGGTGTACTATCATTAAACAAAGTTTTAAACTCACCCTTCTGAACTTTGAACAATGTCAAAGGTGAATTTTATATCATGCACCAGTTGCGGCCTCATTTATCAACTCAGTAATTAATGACTAATACCTTGACATTTTGACTAAGCAATAATTGGAAATTTGCATACAGATAACAAAAAGGAACGAACACTTGTGGCATTTTAATTTCAGTGTAGAAACAACTAATTTTTACAGTTTTTAATATTACATTTCACAATTTTACAATTCAAAATGATGCCTACTGATGATATTGGTATATGTTAACTAGACATACTTAAAATACTCAAATCAGTGAGCCAAATCAGTGTTTTACAACCAAGGATGAAAAATGTTAATCATAATTAATTTGTCTTCATACAACTAAAGAAAAACAATCATTAAAAAGTACTATCTTGCAGGTCAGGGCAACAATTATTATGCTATTTACTTGTATTTAAATTAATACTACTCATAATATATTCTTCTTCCTCTGATAACAGGTGATGTTTACTGACTACTTCCCATGTGTTGGTGACGGGTTTTAGTGCTAGACATGGAGCTATTCATTTCACCTTTGTTAGGTAGATATTAATATTCTAACTTCATACCTTAGGAATGTGGGACTCAGTAGCATTATGTAACTTGTCCATAGACACACATCTAGTACGTGTTCTTTACAATGAACATTGGGTCATTGTTTGAAATAAAACCATGTCATCATACAATAAAAGCTACTTGAGATCTTATTGCAGAATTTCAAGGGAAAAATTAACAGGATACATGCCTGAATATTAAATTTCATTGTGTTTCTTTCAGAGGTCTAGCAATTCTTTATGGGCTGTTCATGAAAGTTTAGAACAGAAAACCTGAGTTTTTCTGCCTGACTATAGAAAATGTGTATGGTAAATTAACACACTAGCTGTTTATAGTTTCATACAAATTAATTAAATATATAATTTAGTTCCCAAATGAGGGGGCTATTCAGAAAGCTTCTTATAGTTAGAAATCTTTATTGAAAACACATAATTCTCTGAAGGTGTGTTATGTGGAAATTGAGGCACAGGATAAAATAGAAACAGAACTTATGTTTGGAGTGTGGTCTGGGACATCCAGCTGAGGGCCAGAAATTTAATCTTCCCAGGAGTTATTAATAAGTGAATCACAACTGGACTTTAAGGTTGTGGATACAAAGTCTTATGCACGCTGTCCCCTTAATTACATGAGAATATTACTGAGGACAGACTATCAAATAAAAATATTTTATTAGCCCATGAAAACCTGGTCTACTCAATAAATGGAATGGAATGTACCCGAATGTTAAAATGTCTTACTTAATGGTTATGTAACTCATGTTGGCTCCATCTCACGGCCCCGGGGTTATGATATGGAATTGCATTGATCAGGAGTCCTTGTAGTTTTAATGGGGTGGTGGTTGGGGAAGGAAAGATGGGAACAAATTTAATACTTGGACACCATACAGAGAGGTAAACAATAAAAAGGAGAATTTTCTTGTTTCCCCCAGAATATTTTGAGACTGATCTAAAGGATATTTGAATATTAATCACATTTGCTCAAATATTCCCCTCTCTTTAGCATTTCTCTCCCTGCCCTAATGATATATCAGAAGACCATCTAGACAAACATTTTCTGGGTATAATATGACTCATTTCTGTTATTCTTAGAAATAACAATCTGTTTCCCTACTAAAAGAGGGCAGACACAGGGTTAAATTAAAGTGCTCTTTGGCACCAGCAACTTCCTATTTGCAGGAACACTATAGGCAGGAATGAATTTCACCCTCTGGATTACTTCTCCCTGATTCCCCTGACCTTTAGACTGGGGCACTAGGCAGCTGGGCTCTGCTGGTGCTACACCCAAGGCTTCAGAAATTATTATAGGAAAAGAAGGTCAAGACTAAAGTTGCTTTAGTTCTTTTATGTCGTGTATCAATAGAATATCATTTTTGAATCACCTGCAAACTTTTCATCTGCCCCTCTTTGTAAATGTTTTGCAAATTTTCAAAGAAGTCTTTTGCTCCCAAGTATCACTTTTCAGAGCACATAGCAAAGCAGAAATGATGCAAGTTCAACCTCCTAATTAACTTTGTCATTCATTTCCAGTTAGTTTTGGTCAAGTAGCTTTTCTAATAGGGCTCAAAATCTTGAACTTCAGGATGAAACATATCACCAATTCCCATATATTTAAATACCCAATCTGACCACATCCAAGCTCACTTTAGAGGTGGAGGAGATGGGAGACAAGTATACACAAAAAATACTACATACATACATATATATATATATATATATATATATATATCTACACACATATATGTATATATGTATATATATGTGTACACATATGTGTATATATATGTGTGTGTGTATATATACAAAAAGTTGATACCTGGAGTCCCAAATAAAGCAGAATATGCTGTAACATACCTACATCCTTAAAACATTTCACCTTATTGGAAATGTGTGAGAAAGCTTAAACCAAAAAGCAGACACCTCCACAGATGGAGAGATTAGAGAATAACTAGTTTCTTAAAGGGAAGTCTACTAACCCAAGCATGTTTTATCTTCACAGTACATTACTACATTTAAATTTCTGCAAGTCCCTGACAGCACACTATGCACAGTTTGTATTATGGAAACTGAGGCACAGCAAGCAGGAGAAACAGGTTCTATATTTAGACCGTAGCTGAAGAAGCTGAGGAGAAACCGCCTCCCTGTTTCCCCGACATTTATTTGCAGGTGTTCCCTGGGCCTGATACATGGACTTCTGACAAAGTCCCAAGCACATTACTCCCTTAAGCACCGTGGCTGTACAATCAAAGAAACAGCACCAAGTCCAAGAAACTACTGGACATTTTTTTCTTTTAAGTTCTAATACCCAACAGTAATGCAAAAGAGTGAAGAAGCAACACACCTCCATAGCAGATCTGCCGACTAGCAGCTTCCAAACGCTGACACTGCAACTCAGGTTCTACTTTCCAGTTTAATAAAATTACCGTTTACATTATGTACGGGGAGGAACAGACCTGATCAAGGCGCCAAAGAGCAATGCTCTGTTGCAAATAGCCGTATTTTCAAAGGATACAAACAGAGACCAATTAATTATTGAACTTTGCTGTACAAAATAACTCGTCCCTACTCCCGCCAACCAACCCTGGTGTGATTTAAGCCCTCTATCAGCATAAATTATATAATAGGAAACTAAGGGTCGGAGCAAGATGAAGAGGTGGATAATGAAAAGATCTTTAGGTTAGGAAAAGTATAAATAGAAAAGTGAATTACCAAGGAGGAAAAAATTCGACAGAAACCAAAATGAAAACAAACCTTGCTTTAAAAAAATAAAAATCAGTGTCTGTGCAGCGGAATAGCAAATTCCCAGCCCCCAAATCAGCCCCGCTGGATTTTGATAGCGCGTTCTCCGAAGCAAACATAACTCCCCAGGCAGAGGCTACAGGGAGCTATGGAAATGAACCTGACCTCACCTGCTGAGCCCTCCTCCGGTCACCCCACTGAGTCCTCACTCTCCAGGTCCCAGCGGCGGCTCCTTCCAAGGGCACGCCTCCCTCGCCCCCGGCTGCAGGGTCCCGGGCGCTGGGGGATCGCTGGGGGATCGCTGGGGGCCCTGAGATCGCCCGGACTGGAGCGGAGGAACCAGTTTCGTGTGCCCCCCCACAAACAGCAGCTCCCTCCGCCTGCGATGCCCTCCGTGTGTGTCTCCCCTACTCCAACCCCAGGCTCTCGCGCCCTTCGGACCCTGGTGCCTCAGCTCCTGGTGCCGGCTTGCTCTCCCGGGACTCACCAGTGAGATTCGGGAGAAGTTGGAGGCTGCTGAGCAGACACGTCCCGACCAATGAGCGCGCGGGGCCGGGCGGCTGGATGCCCGCCGAGCGCGGGTCAGTCCGTGCGCCCCCGGGCGCGCCCGGAGGGGCGCCGCGCCCAGGTCTGGCTCCCGGGAGGTTCCGGGCCCGCATCCGCCCGGTCCCGGAGGCGCAGGGAAAGCCGGGCATCCCCTGCCTCCCGCCCCCCCGAGAGACTCACCGTGGCCTCAGAGTGGATCCCGTGCGGGGAGTTGGGCGCTGCTCCCGCCTGCGCTCGGTCCAGCTTCGCCACTTACACATCCCCGCGTGTCCCTGCTCACTCCGCCTCGCCGCCGCAGGACCCGCGAGAGGAGCAGTTCCCTGGGTGACCTGAAGGTTTCCGCTGGGTCTCCCCAACCCTGTCACATCCTGCGAAGGGGAAGGGGACGAGGGTGGGGGCGGGGAGGGGGGTGTGAGAAAGCCCCCTCCCTTCGTTCTTCCATCTCACCCTTCCCAAAAGGGCTTTGCCAAACATTCTTGGAATTGCTTAGCTTCGGGGCTTCAAGAAAACAATGCATTGCCTCTTAGGATTCCCAAGCGCTCCTGTAGGTTTTGTTTCTCTATAGTTGACCTGAGACAAGCATTTTCTCACCCCCTTCATTCTGTCTCTTTCTAACTCTCTAGTTTCCTTCCTTCATCTGAGCTTCCTTCCTTTTAAATTTTGTCTTTATTTTCTTTCCCTCTCTCCCCCTTTCCTTCTCTTCTCCTTCTCCCGTCCTCCTCCTTCTTTACTTTCCCTCTCATCTCTTTCTTCCTTTCTTTTCTTTTTCTTGGTCTAAGCAATTAAACGATTTCAAGAGCTCCACTCTACTGAAACTCTCCACTCCCACCTCCTGACTAGGGAATCTTGTAAAGTGTGTACCTGAGAGGTTGGGATGGGGAGTGACAGAGTGGGAGAAAAATAAGCTCAAGTGTGTGTGTCTGCTGTACCTACTAAAATTAGCTGTAACTTGTCTGGACCCTTGTCATTTTAATTGCAGCCAAGCAACACATTATTTTCATGTAAGATTTGATTCTCAAGAAGTTAAAAAAGCAAGAAAATATTTTTTGCACAAAAATTCTTTTTGCTATGCCTTTATAAAAGCTATCTGTAACAGCTGTGTCAGAGCCTAGAACTAAACCTCCCCTAATTTTTTTTTGTTTCCATGATTTTTAGTTCAATTATTCAATGTCAGGTGCATACATAGATTTATCATTGATTCTTTTTTCTCCTTCCAATCATATATAATTGCACCTACCACACACATACACACACACACACACACACACACACACACACATCCCTTTCGGGGAGTTCACTGAAATATAAGTAGAATTTCTTGAACTTGGAATTACCTGTTTTTGACATCAAAATGACTCCCTGCTAGAGAGGAGAGTTCTTTTGTAGTGACAAAATTTACATCCTTCAATCATTAAATATTACATTAATATAGAGAAATCAAATGTGTAGACTGCCTAAGTACTCTCTCTATATCTCTATGCATTACCTTTTTTTTTTTTTTGGTACATGTTATAAATACTACTTAATCCTCACAAGAACCCTAAAATATGGGTAATTACCCCACAAATGAGCATAAGGAGTTTGGCTAAGTTAAAACCACTGGGAAGCATCTCAACTGTAATTTGGACTGTCAACCTAAAAATTCAGGTGGCAATTAGAAGAGCAAGCCGTGTTTATTTGGGATCAAAAAACTGCAATTTGGGAGCACAGAATAAGGTAGAAAACCCAAAGAGTTTTCCAAAGAGGGAAATAAAAAGATAGGGTTTTTTTTTTATGAGAAGAGGTTAGTGGTTTAAAGAAAAGTTAATTAGTGCTAACTTTAGATTATTCTTGGCTGTACATAATTGTGGATACTGATCCTATCCTCCTGTAAAAAGTCCATAATCATCAGTCTTCATCATGTAATGACTTCTCAAACAACTGTTTGCTTGATGGCCTCTTAAAACAACTACTTTTGGCCCAGGCCAGAGGTCTTAGGCCCAGCTTAAATAAGACTGGTAATTCTCTGTAGTGATTGCTTGGCTCTGCTTTTTAAAATGGCATCACAAATAATTTTTCAAAGTTCCAGTTCCTTTTGAGTTGTGGGGATGCAAAAGAAATCATCACACATCCTCTGCATTCTTCTTGGACTGGATGAGAAAGCAAAACAGCACTATGAGATGAATTAGCAAGGACAAATTATCAACTTATTAACGTAAGTATGAGTTGTTCACATTTTCTAAGGAAAATGAAGTGGTCCAGGAATATTTATCCTTTAAGACCAGGAGACTCAAGGACTGAGAGCAGGAGACTTCAACATGATGGACAAGAAGGGGGTGGTGACCTTATCCTTACTCTGAGAGTAGAGGAGATTCTTAGAGATAGCAAGCTTACTGATAAACCTAGAATTGGATGAGATCCCCAAATTGCATTCTTCTCGGTCATGAAAGGGAGAGCAATGATTGCTGCTTTGATTAGGAAAAGGGCAGAAGCTTAGGACATATTGATCTCTTTGATTAGGAAGAAGGTTAGAGAGGGGCAAAGGACTTGAACAAGAACAGAAGTTTTTCTTAGACTTCAGGCACTCTGTATGCAAAATAATCTGCATCAGATGGAAACAAGCTCATAGGCCATGATTGACCTGCTTGTTCCCTCACCAAGGTGACAAGAAACCACTTTGGGGCCTCCCTGGTGGCACAGCGGAGACGCGAGTTCCACACCCGAGTGGGGAGATTCCCTCATGGCACAGCAGACCTCTCCTGCCTCGCCCGCTTCTCCCCTCAGCAGTGTGTTTCCATCTATCTGCCTGTTCTGCTCCCCACTCTGCCTCTGGTGAAGCCTCTCGCCGTCCCACGCCTCTAGCCTGTACCCCAGTATGCATAAATAAATAAATAAATCTTAAAAAAAAAAAAGAAACCTACTTTGGATCTAGTGACCCTTTTGGAGGGACTAATCCCACAGACTCAAAAATTGGGATACCATTTTTCTCACTTTACAAGGGGGATTGGTTTACTAAAATTCATTCAGTGAGAAATCTAGATTTTTAACAGCCAGTGCCTCATTTTTATTAGTTTTCAGCTAAATTACCAAAATGGTATTTCAACCTTACATAGTTGACAGTGAATTAAAATGAATTACAAAACTCTTTTCTTCTTTTGTCAGTCATCAGTTGTTCACATGGAGCCATATGCATTAAAATTTCAATACATTTCTTCTGATTAACATAATAATGAATGTTGGGGTAGGGGAAATGCCTGGGCCACAATAATCCCAAATTCTGCTTATCTACAGGAAATGCAAGTTACTCTCAGACCTGGTCTTCTAATTAAAAATTTCAAGGTAGGTTCTGTTTTCCAATTTTCACACATATTTTAAATGGGAAAAGTTCTTTTGGAAGGTGCTGTGGCAGTTCAGTAGAAAATAAGATGCTCAGATTTGTTTACAGTGCCTGCAGACTTCAAGCTAAAGTTAAATGTAATTCATCTAAAATTTCAAAATTACAGATTTGTTACTGAAAGCTTTTCAGACTATTCAATTGAGCATGTATCATATTAATAGTATTAGTTGGATCTGGTCCCAAGGGAAATAAAGACTGCAGGAAGCCTGCTCTTACCAGGAAGCCCTTGGTAAGAGCATTTTATTGGGAAAGCAGCTATGCTCATACCATACCACCAATGCCGATGAAAAATATCTTACTGGGAAAGAGGATGAATATACTTAGCTATATTCAGTTATTTTCAGCTCTGACTTTCAGTTGATAGTCAAGAGTGTGTTTTCCACAAATCTCAATCTCAGAAGGAAGTTATACAAGTTTGAGAAGATTTCTCTTTGTGAAGAAGTAATAAAGAGTCTCAGGCAAGAAAACTAAAAAAAAATTTAAGTTTATAGAAATTGTCCAAGGTCGTGCAGTTTGCTGAGTTTCAGGGATGGAGGAGAAATGCCCCTGCTTGCTATGCGTAAAGTCACCAAGAGCAGAATGCTTTGGGTCTGGCAGTATGTAGACTAGATCCTAAAAGCTTTCCTTGTATGTAATACTGACAAATGCATGATGAATCATTTTTAAAGACTGTTTAAATGCATCACTGAGTCACAAGAAAGTGAAGGAAAACCTCAGAAATCAAAAATATGGAGATCAAGAACCCAGAAGGGTCTGTAAGGAGGCCTCACCACACCTTGGGACTAACAGCTTCAATTTGAAGAAGACTTGTATGAGTAAGGATTTCATATAAAACCTGGTCCAGGACAAGGTGAAGTGTCAGATCAGAGATTCCTACTGACAGGGAGGGCTGGGGAAAACACCATACCTAGTATGGGGATCTGCACATACACACACAACGCATCGGCCACCTGCAAACACCATGTGATTAATAATCTGTTTTCTTTGAACTGAAAATCTTGTTTTGAACTGACAGTTCTGCCCCAGTGACACCTGAAATGTTGGACGTTGATGACATCAGGAAAGCAAAGATGTTTTCCCAGACCCAGGAAAACAATGTGTACCTGGGTCAAGATGACCAAATGTAAGAGGGTGATCCTCAGGAATGGGGAGTGTCCCAGGTTGCCTGCCCCACCCAAGGGAGGGTGGAGCTGAGCAGGAGAGATAGAGGCTGGAAAGGGAGAGAGAAAAAAAAAAAGGAAGAAGGAAGGCAGCAGGATGGAGGCCAGAAGCAGCACAAGAAGCAGAGAGACATGAGAAGAAGCTGCACTGGCCTGGACTGTTTGAAACAGATGTGGGTGAGAGACCCGCGGGGGAGGTGACAATGGCAACATTGATCTGGATTTTGATTTTGTTTTTTTCCTCCCAGAATTGTCTGGCTGTTTCTGACCCTTTTCTTTTCTTATTTTTTTTTTTTGAAGATTTATTTATTTATGCATGCAAGCTGGGGTATAGGCCAGAGGCGTGGGGCGGCGAGAGGGTTCACCAGAGACAGAGTGGGGATGAGCCCAGGTAGATCAATGGAAATACACTGCTGAGGGGAGCAGTGGGCAAGGCAGGAGAGGTCTGCCGTGCCAAGTGGGAATCTCTTCGGCTGGGCGTTGAACTCGCGTTGCCGCTGCCGACAACTCCATCTCGCAGGCTGAGCCACCAGGGAGGCTCTGTTTCTGACCCTTTTGTATGGGTCCCTGCCAAAAGGTGCTTTAGACTTGTGGCAGGCTTTCAGGCCTTGCTTTGGGCCAATCACATTTGGTAGACTTTTGTCCACGAGGTGATGGGTAACTTTGGGTGCTTAGTTTAGAAACTATATTCTTTGTCTTTTCTGTATTATTACACTATTTGTATTAAATTTTCTTTTCCACTTAAGGCCTTACATGTTTTGTCCTGATGTGGCAGATGGCAGAACCTATTTAGAATGGGCAGGTTTGGGGGTTCGGGGTGTCCCTCTCCCTGCCCCGTAACACAAGGAGGCAACCACAAACTGGGGGCATGATGAAGTGAAGGCACCGACCATGATGTGTTGTTGAGGTGAGAGGTTCCCTCTTGATTAAGTGTCTCTGTTTAGTTCATCAGAAAATGACCGTCTTGAGATGAGAAATTAGAACTGGCTTTTGGGGTAAAATACCCCCATTGTCTCAGATCCTCAGCTTTCTGACATTAAGTGTTTGATACAGATTCAATTCCTGTCTCTGTTCAATTGGCTTCTGGCAGCGACAGGCAGCCAACCCCAGCATTTTCCAGTTACATTACAACAGAAAACTGAGACCACTAAAAAGAAACATCTGCAGTGAAAAGGTGAATCAGAAAGAAGAAAATTAGAAATTCAGACCCCATTCCCATCCCCTGCTCCTCCTCTCCCTGGACATAAACATATTGCTTTTTTCACTCTTGACTCAGGCTGGTAAATTTACACTGTGAAAATTCATGATTAGGTCAGTCTTCAGATGGGCATAAGTAAGGATTTATACATTGGAGGGTTGAAACTTCTCAAGTTAACAATTTACAGTGGTCCCAACTAGACCATGTAAAACACAAGCTGGGAGGATTATCACTACCTGACTCACTAAAGCAACTTCCTGGGGATGAATTAATGAGACAAAACGATGATAATAGATAAGATCTGGTATGCGAAGGAATGGTGACAAAGAAAATAGTAACAACATAGATTCTTCTACATAAACATTAACCAAAAAAATGTATGAGGATAAAAAAGACCAAATAAAATACTGGATGATGGTGATGTGTAACTTGAAAGAATGTTGATTAGAGTTACAGTGCATTGTGCTTACTTGTATTGTTGGAAAGGAAGATAATGATATTGGTTAATTTTAGACTTCATTAGGTTAATTATAAATGCTAAAATCACTAGCATAACCACTAAACATAGGAATAGAGACCAAATCTTGCAGAGAGACAAAACTAGAATTAAATAAATAAGAATATAATGAAAGGGAAAAAGTGAAATAATAGAAGAAAAAATACAGAAAGTACAAAATAGGATGGTAGGAAAAACCCAAATATATTTAATCACAATAAATATAATTGAAAATAAGTGTCCAGTTAGAAGACATAGGTTATTCTACAACAAATTAGCCAAATTCATCTATGTTCTATTTTAAGAGACATACCTAAAACAAAAACAAACAAACAAACAAAAAAGCACAGGACACTTGAAAGCAAAGCAGTGAAAAAAGATATCAAACAGGGGCCTCCCTGGTGGTGCAACAGGTTACGTCTCAGCACTATGAAGCTATATAGAGCCATTGCAGCATGAGTTCAATCCCTGGCCAAGGAGATTCCTGCATGGCGCAGCAGGCCTCTCCTGTCTCATCCGCTGCTCCCCTCAGCAGTGTACTTGAGTAGATCTGCCTGTTCTGCGCCCTACTCTGTCTCTGGTGAATCCTCTCACCTCCCCCCACACACCTCTGGCCTACACCCCAGTTCTTGTATGCATAAATAAATAAATCTTAAAAAAAATACTTTCTAGAAATAAGTCTTTTAAGAGACATGGAAGTGGTAAACCTTCACTGGAAGAAACTGAAAACCAGGTAATGGAGTTGACAGGTAATAAAGAAACAAATCAGAAACCAGGGAGTGAATGTTCACTATAATAAAAATACCAGTTTTCCTTAAATTAATCTATATATTAAATTAGATGTTAATCATACTCAATGGATTTTTTTTTTAGACATCTGATAAATGATTATAAAATGTATATGGAAGGACAAAGGGAAAATTATAGCTAAGACAATCTTGAAAAAGAGGAACAAAATAGAGGGGATATAAACTAGCTAAGAAAACTAAAAAAGTTAGTTTGATAGTAATTTAGTAATTTACTAATTAATATCTTATTGGTTCAAAGAAAATAGATGATGGAATATAATGAAGATACACAAGATGGAAAATCAGCTATGGAAAGCTGGCATTACATCTGGATAGTGAAAGATTTTAGAATTCTCCAAATATTGCTGGAACTTACAGATGGAAAAATGCTGCATTTTTATATCATATAAAAAGTTAGTTTTCATGAATCAGGAATTTAAATGAGATAGGCAAAAAAGTGTTAAAAGAGAATTATATCCAAGAGGATATATTTTTATTATTTTGTGATATGGAATGATTTCAAAGATTAAAAAGTTCATTTATAAATTCAATTACAAATTAAATTCTATTTCTGTTAGTCAAAAAATTCTGTATGGGAAATAAAAGCAAGTGATGCATGAGGGAAAGATCTTCCAACATATAAAAGTAGATTATTAGTATATAGATAATATATGAACTGCAAATAAGTAGAAGTAAAACAATTCCCCAAAATAGATGGAAAGACAGGAGCAGGCATTAAAATGAGGACTAACTAGAAATGACCATAGCATTTAAGAAGATGTATAATCTCATTAATTAATAGGTGTCAATTAAAACTGAGACATGAACTCAAATTTTACTCACTTGATGTCATACACATCACTGGGAAAAGTATTAATCTGTATACTCTGCCAGGAGAAAAAAAATAAATTGCTCTTGTCAAGAGCTAAAGAGATTTTTGACTGTCTTCTCAGTGGAATTTTGGCCAGTGACTGGCACAAATCTGTTCTATGGAGGGCCAGATAGTTAAAGTTTTAAGCTTTGTCTATACATTTCTAGTGTATATCTTTTAAAAAATACCTTAAAAATGTTAAAAGAGGGCCTTTCCTCGTGGTGCAATGGATTAAGTCTCAGCACTATGAAGCTATCCAGAGCAACTGCAGCACGAGTTCGATCCCTGGCCAGGGAGCTTCCCACATGGTACAGCAGACCTCTCCTGCCTCACCAGCTGCTCCCCTCTGCTGTATATTTCAGGAGTAGATCTGCCTATTCTGCTTCCCACTCTGTCGCTGGTGAATCCTCTCACACCCCCCACCCCTGGCCTGCACCCCCACCCCAGGTTGTATGCATAAATAAAATAAATCATTTTTTTTTAATGTTAAAAGAAATCTTAGCTTGTAGGCTGTACAAAAACAGGTTTCTGCTGTTATTGGATTTGGCCAACTCACTGTAATTTGTAGATTTCCAGCTAGCAAATTCCCCAAGGATTATCTAATTCTATTGGGGTGTACATCCTGGGTTGACTTTCTATATAACATGCTATCTTACAGTCCTGAAAAGGTAGCCCTTTTTGGAAACTGATAATAATACAAATGCATTGGCTTAGGAATTTGTAGGCAACTGATAGCAACAGAAATGATTCTTGTTTAAAACAATGCCAATAAACTTTTTTTCCTGGCAGAAATATTATCGATTTCCATTAAAACTGTAACCCCAAACATTACATTTTATTGGCCTAGCCCAATGAAAGTTTAGACTAGCCAATATAGTTTTGAGAAAGACCTACGTTTTAGCAAATCATTTTGGAAAATACTTGCATTATTTGGAGAAATTAAGGAAGCACATGATTTACAATTTAGCAATGCTAACTTCAGGTATCTCTTTCTAGATACTCCAGGAAATCCCTACATGTGCGCACCTGCAGATGTGTGTGAGACTTGATAGTAGCAATGTCTACTCGTTGTCATCACACTCCTTATCATTAATAACCACCTTAGAATCGCACGAAAGTCCATTGAGGGGAGGATAGGTAAAATATTTTAGTATATCCAGAAAATTATACATATATACATGTAAACTGTAATACATACAGAATGTAAAATGACCAACTGCATCTGAACAAACCAATATGAATGCCTTAGAAAAATAATGTTGAGTGAAAAAGCAGGCCAGTCCTGTGCAGGAGTGTGAGATACAAAGAAAACAAAAGCTATGATGATGATTTAATTAAGGAAGCTATAGTTCAGTGGGTAAGAGAAATGCAAATAAACGTTTTCAGTATTACTTGATACTTTTCATAATTGAGTTATATACAAATTTCATACAAAATATATGCTAAGGCAACTTTTTATCATTGAGTATATTAGAATGCTTCATCTTTTAAACTATTTTTTATTTGTTTGATTTGAGGAATTTACCAGATAAAGGAGAGGGTGAGGTTATTGAAAACAGAAAAAAAAATTCTCTATGTTCAATTATTGTATGAGATACACTGCATATTTTGATGAATTCCAGTGGTTGCTGAACTACAAAAGGGATGGGGAAGGAGGAGAAAAGGGGAGCCCTTTCTTGATGGAAGACTGAAAGATAGGGATCATATAGTGAAGAAATTTGTGTGTGCTCAAACCATTTACATTTTTCCCCCCCACACAACAGAGTCATAGTGGAATTTGTGGGGGGGGCGGTGGGGGAGCTTTACGGCAGAGCTGCACCTTAGGATCTTGTGAGATGGAAATGGGAAGCACAGACAGGGAGACAAACAAGCAGGCAGAGATGTGCTATAAGTTTCCTGCAATAGGGCCTCCCCGGTGGCGCAGCGGTTAAGCGCTGCACTGTGGAGCTGTTGGCAGCGGCGACGCGAGTTCGACGCCCCGCCAGGGAGAATCCCACATGGCGCGGCAGACCTCTCCTGCCTTGCCCGCTGCTCCCCTCAGCAGTGTATTTCTGATCTGCCTGTTCTGCTCCCTGCTCTGTCTCTGGTGAACCCTCTCGCCGCCCCACGCCTCTGGCCTGTACCCCACCTTGTATGTATAAATAAAAAATAAATAAATAAATCTTTAAAAAAAAAGTTTCCTGCAATAATTCTTCTGATAGATGTCGTAAAAAGAAATAAATGATTGAAATCAAAGTTTTCTGAAGTGGAATCCCCAGCAATGAAAGAAATTTGAGTTTAAAGAGGAGTAAGGAATCTGGGTTGATTCTTCCAGGTTTGAGCAAGGAGATGGCTCTGACTTCACTGAGAAAGAGACATTTGGGAGCAGTGGTGAGTTGTGAATAGGATGCCACACATCTTGTTGAAATATAGCCTTTCTCGCTTGTGATGGAACATAGCAGTGGAATGTTCATTGCTTCTGACAATGCGGCAAAACATCTAAATATTTGTTATGTGCCAAATGCAATAATTAACTGTGATGATGAGACCAAGTAGACTCAGAAATACTGTAACTTCAAATCTTACTCACCAAGCAGCTTTTTGATGGACTATACTCAACTGAAAATTAAATTTCAGAAAATGAAATTGCGCTTGTTCTCCGGCTAAGCTGTTCCATGTGCTCTGATATCACCAGGCAGGAAAGTCCCAAAGAGAACAGGCTGCATTTCCCCTCAGCTCAGCTGCAAGATGTGCTCATTCCTCACATCCCCGGAGATGGTCCTGCGCTCCATCCCAGCAACCTTTTAAAATTCCTGTGCTGACAATGTATAGAGACAGGAAGGGAGAGGCTTTACCACAGCTCTGTGTGGACACTTGGCCTTCAGAGGCCTGGAAGCAGTTTTGGCTGAGAGGAGGGCTGTCCATGGCAAGGAGTTTGAGGATGCCCATTGCCACATAGCAAGGAACATGTGCATCTGATTCCGTCCCTTGAGACCGTCTGATGCAGTTCCTGTGGACACATGTGGCCCTGACTCAGATAAGAGCACGGAGTTGAGTAACAGACAACAGCAGTCACAGGAAGACTCCAGATTGAGGACAGATTGTTCGGCCTTCACACAGTTTACCTCTAAGTCTCTGGTTCTTTCTGATTCTGACCTATGGCAGGGATGCTGATTACAAATAGTTAAAACTAGGAAGCCTGATAAAGAAATAGAGCTCCTAGGCAAGCTCTGAGTGGGAAACTTTGATCTTACCTTGCTATAATCATAATCCAAATGTAATCAATTCCCAATTTCTTTTGGATTTGTCTTATTTCCAAGAGAAGAGCCGAGTGAGAGAGAACTATCTTGATTTTTATACTTGAATGATTTCTGCTTTATATCACATAACCCATTTGCAAAGATAAAGCTTTTCTTTAACCCCAGCACTCTTAATCCTTTCCATTACATACTCATTCCTACCAACTCAGATTATTGCATTTACATAAATTCTTTTAAATCCAAGTGAAAAGAGAACTCTTTAAATTCAATGTGATCTGGACTTGGAGAGGTATGTACACTGTGGCTATTCATGTACATTTCTATTATAATGTTTAAAATATTTGGATGCCAAATCCTAAAGAAAACTCATGGTTACAGGTGTTTTTTATTTTATTTCTTTTTAAAAAAGATTTATTTTATTTATTTATTTATCCATACAAGACCTGGGGTATAGGCCAGAGGTGAGGGTGTGGGGGGTGGGTTGGGGGTGAGAGGACTCACCAGAGACAGAATGAGGAGCAGAACAGGTAGACCTACTGAAATACACTGCTGAGGGGAATAGCAGGTAAAACAGGTGAGATCTGCTGCACCATGTGGGTTAGTTCCTTGGCTGGAGATCAAACTTATGCCTGATAGCTTGAAAACCCTGAGACTTTAACCCCTGTGCCACCAGGGTAGGCCCCCTACAAGGTGTTTTTTAATGTAAAAAAAAATAATAATCTTTTGAGTTTTGTGATGTGGGAATGTTATTTCACAAACGTTTGTTCAGTACACATGAATACATTATAACTTTTAAAATTAGGTCAGAAAAATTAAAGAAACAAAAGTATTAAAAGGATCCATTTGACTAAGGCAAAATTGTATGTAATTGAAAGACAGCTCCATCTTTTTAGCTCACCTCCCTCACCTCTACCAAATAAATTGTATTACTATTGAAGAGTTATTATTGTCCGTATCTTGTCCACCTGTAATATCAAGTGGTTTTTTAAAAGGGCAGCAGTTACATTCCCTCTTTTATGCCCCTTTCCTGTTGCTCTTGGAGCTGGGTGGAGGAGCAGAACCCACAAAGTGTTTCTGCTGGGATTGCCTAACTTCACAAAGATAAGGGATTGGTTCAGTCACATTCTTGCTTAAGTTGAGTATCAGGTATTAAAATAGCTGAAGGTAATGGAACCCATTCTCTTTCCTTTAAGATGATGTTTTGCTTTTAACTCATTTGAAACTCAATGAGTTTCTTTCTGCTAAGGAATTCAGGGTCAGATTAATTTCTCCAGTGACTCTTTGAAGTAAGTGTTAATAAAAGTAAAAAGGGTTTCTCCACAAAGTACAATTTTTCTCCTCCTCTAATATCCCCGATAAATTGCTAAGGCACAATTTCACATTCTAGCAGGGAATGATGAATATTATTCTAAGGTGCCTCAAAGAAAAAGGGTCAGGCTAGTGCTCTTCTGTTACCACATACTCCCCTTCTCTCCACATAAGTCACTTGCAGGCTCAGCCTTATCCTGGCTTGGTCAAAACTCCTTAACTCACTTGTCTCACTATGTCAATCCTCTCACCTTCATTACAGAAAACCTGCTTTAATTTTCTACATTATTGCTCACCTGAGACCTTTCTTCATCTTTAATACAGACATTTTGTGAAACTTCAGTTCTCTCTACAACACTGTGTGTTTACTGTGCTAACTCTGGTCTCTCTGCCTGAACTTGCTTACCAAATAAAATATCTTTTCTTGTCATTTCATCTCTCTTTCTGCCATTTTTTTCTTGATTGTTTTTAATCCATTCTCATGATTTCAACTATGATTTCATCCACACAACTCCCAACCTTAGGTCCATCAGCCCAATATATTTCTTGAGTGGTAGAACCATTTTCCCTTCCAATATAAGAAAAAATACATCTCCATGCTCCTGTACTGTAAAACGTTATGGAATCAGCATGTCCTAGTTGATCCAAGCCTGGGACACACTTGTGTAAATTGGCAAACACATATAGTAAGTTGCCAAAACCTAAAATTTTGTCTCCAAAGGAGAGTTTGAATCCTTCCCTACATTCCATTTCCAAGGCCAGTGTTAACCAGTGTGACTTCTCTCATCTCACTTTTTCCTGGATTTTTAGATTAATTTTTTGTTTGTTTAAGATTTATTTATTTATGCATATGCAAGAACTGGGGTGTAGGCCAGACGTGTGGGGTGCTGAAAGGATTCACCAGAGACAGAGTGGGGAGCAAAACAGGCAGATCGACTGAAGTACACTGCTGAGGGGAGCAGCGGGCCAGACAGGAGAGGTCTGCTGCGCCATGTGGGAAGCTCCCTGGCCAGGCCAGGGATCGAACTCGTGCTGCAGTGGCTTTGGATAGCTTCACAGAGCTGAGACTTAACCCATGGCGCCACCAGGGAGGCCCCCTCTCACTGTAGTTTTAATCAGCATCTCTCTTATTAGGATTATCTTTTGGTCTTCTCACATTTTATGAGGATTTAATAGATTTATATCCCTAGTACACTTATAACAGTGCTGATATAAAAAGCTCTTTATTAATATTAGCTGTTTCAATGCCATTCTGTCCAGGTTTTGGTATCAGTATGCTAATTTCATAAAATACATTTGGAAGTGATTCTTCTTTTTCTGTGATCTGGAAATATTTCAAAGGGAGAAGAATTATTTATTCCTTAAGGATCTGAAATAACTCCATTATGAAATCATCTGGAATCTGTATTCTTGGCTCGGGGGAGGGGATGATAGTGCTTTGACAACTTCACATTTTTTCCCTCTTCTTGGAGTAGTTTTAGAAATAGGTATTTTACAAGAAATATTAAAATATTAAGATTTTTCAAATGTATGGATGAGGAGTTTTGTGTTCAATTTTTTTCCTGGCAAGGTTTAAAAAGTATTTGTGTTCATTTTGTGTCTTTCAAAGAAACAGTCTATGACTATTGCAACTTATTTTTTATTTATTTACTTTTCATTCAATTTCAATTCTGGTGTTATCCTTAAAATTACTTTCTCTTCTTGGGGTTTTATTTACAACTTATTAAGTTAAATGTTTATTCTTTAGCAGTGTTGGCAAACTGTTTTAAAAGTATAAAAAAATGGCTAAGATGTTTCTTCTCTCTCCTTTTTGTCACATTAACATACTATATTTGGAGCCTCCCTGGTGACCCAAGGGGTTAAGTCTCAGCCTATGAAGCTATCCCCAGCACTGCAAAACAAATTAGATCCCCAGCCAGTGAGGTTTCCACATGGCACAGCAGACCTCTCCTGCCTTGCCTGCTGCTCCCTTCAGCATTGTGTTTCAGTCCATCTCCCTGTTCTGCTCCCTGCTCTGTCTCTGGTGAATCCTCTCACCCTCCCACACTTCTCTCTATACCCCAGCTCTTGTATGCATAAATAAATAAATCCTTAAAAAGATGCTATATTTAATTTCATTTGTTATTATTACACATCCACTAATTAAGAAATATTTATTTAGAATTGGACATTTTCCAGGGAGCTGGGGTGAGCGTGGGCCAGTGAATAGTAAATAAGACAAAGAAAAAATGCAATAATTAGATGTCCTTTGAGGACAGGGAGTTGTTCTTCCTCTTTCTTGGAGTCTAAACGGATAGATTACTACTGCATAATGCTAGGGTTGATTATGATCAGTAGTCTTCATGAAAAGTTTTGACAATTGATTTCTTTTTAAAGATTTATTTATTCATGCATACAAGCTGGTATAGGCCAGAGATGTGGGGGTGAAAGGGTTCACCAGAGACAGAGTGGGGAGCACAACAGGCAGGTCGACTGAAATACACTGCTGAGGGGAGCAGCGGGCAAGGCAGGAGAGGTCTGCCACACCATGTGTTAAGCCCCCTGGCGGTGTATTGAACTGTACTGCAGTGGCTCTGGATAGCTTCATATATTGCGCCACCAGGGAGGCCCTTTTAAACATAACTGTATTCATATGTTGTTGTTGTTTACAGGGGTTTATGCAATGGTTTAAATCAATGACCTACCGATGCATCTTAGAGTATATGCTAACTAAGTAATTTGGTTGTTTAGTAAACATGGTTTAGGCTTTCTGGGATAAGATTACAGGGAAAAATAATATCATAGATTCTTCATTTTCCAAATAAATAAACAAAAGCAAGTTTAAAGTATCAATAGCTATAGCATGCATGAAAAAAAAAAATTCACATGGCAATAGGCAAACAAATAATTAAGTCAGGGAAAGAAGCAGAACATGACAGGCATTGTGACAATTCCTTCCTCCATCCATCCTGTAAACAGAAGTGGGGTCAGAGGAGCATGGGGTGGGGGGAGGGGAGAAGATGAGTTAAACCTAAAAAACAAAATCACTGCTCTTTACCACTTCTCCCCTCCTCTTCCCACACACAATCACCACAGTTTGAGGGAAAAATAAGTGAATGGAAAAATGATGATGTCAAATTAAAGTGAAATGTCAGCAGGTTTGGTTCTTTCTGGAGTTTGAGCAAGAAACTCTCTCATGCCACTCCCTTAGCTGCTGGTGGTTGCTGCTTGACTCATAGACACATTAGTCAAACTAACCTCTGCATCCATCTTTGTGTGGTTGTCCCCTCTGTGTTTCTCTGTCCTTTTCTGTCTCACATAAGGCAGTCTGACGGACTTTAGGGCCTCTTCTGAGCCTGCATAATTTTGTCTCAATTCTTACCCTGATTATATATACACAAATATTCTATTTTCAAACAAGGTCATATTCTAAGTTATTCTAAGTTTCCAGGTGGAGATAAATTTTTGGGAGACACTATTCAATTTCTGATACACACTATGTTAGAAGAATTAAGGACACAAATTTAGTAAAAAAGAGATTAACAAATAAAATAATGATCCCCCAAACACAGGAGATTTCAGAGCTAAGGAAACTAAGGGGCTTAATATAGAATTAATGAATACATTAGCATTAGTAAGGATTAGGATAGAAATATAAAAGAAGAGTCTCTGAAATGGAGGAAAGATCTGGATGCTCAGAGCAACCTGATGTGAATGAGACAAAGAGATTAAGGTAATTAGAGGACATGTAGTAGATATGGAGAACAAACAATTCCACAGGAAGATCTTCAATATACATAAATAAACTAGCCCCGGAATAGAAAAAAATATTCAAAGACAGAATAATGACTATTTTTATAAGAAAAGGGAACAACTGAAACTACAGATTAAAAGACCCATCGTGTTCTAGGAAACACAGATACAGGTGATCCTTCTGAAGAATGCACTGAATTTCAAAGTGAAAGAATTCTATAAGAATGTAAGTATAAAGAGACTACATTCAGGACATTTCAGATTTCCACTGATTCCATAGTGAAGCAATGCCTATTGAGCTCTGAGGAAAGAATTAAATATTTTATGGAAGCCTTGTTGTAATGCAAGCACAAAGGCAAAGGGTATCTATTTAAAAAATGCAAAAATCTCAAGAAATAATCTCTCTATAGCTCATCTCTCCCACTGAGTATAATGAAAAAACTCTGAACAACAAAGCACACAAAAATAGTATGAATTACTTGAGGATTCTGAAAAGAAACCAAAACTGAGCACACCTTATGGAGTAAAATATTCCACATGTGTTGTTTTCTATTTATTTATGAGTTTAACTTTGTGGTTCTGCTCTAAGAGAAGGCCCCATAGAATTACCCATGAAGCCATATGGATTGATTTTCCTATTTACTTGCTTAGCAAAAATATGATACCAAAAATTTCCTACCCTTCTCCCAAATTATAATTATCATATTTATACTGATATCTTTAAAAAAATTATAAATGGCACTAGGTGATTAATTAAGAAATAGTATTTCCTGGCCAGATGAGGAGGTACATCTCAAGGATACAATTACGTTTTCACATTACAAAGTTAATTAATATAGGTTGCCAGAATGTTGGGTTAAAAGAGAAAAGATGATTTTTCTATTCCCAATAGTTTTTGAAGATTATTTGACAAATATCTAGGCTAATGAAAGTACTTAATGAATAAACAATATAAACATTCAAATTAAAGGAAAGTATTCCCAGTATGAACACTATTATTAATATTGTTCAGGAAGCAACAGCCTATACAAATTAAATGAGAGAAAGAAATAAAAAGAATAGTACTGGAAGGAAAAAGATATGGGAGAAAATTATCATTTGCAGATAAGAGGACCACCTACTTTGAAAATTAAAAAGGACCACAAACCCCTCTTTTACAACTAATAAAATAAGTTTTAGCTAGATAGCTAGTTGTAAAATTCATATATGCAAAGCTAGAAACAATGCTAATTCATTGATTTATATGAATCAATCTCATTAAAAGTTCACACCAAAAGATTTTTAGGGGAAATCAAACAAAATGTTACCAGAGTATACTTGTGACAGTAAACATGTGACTATTATTACAAGGATAATTTTGAGAAAGAAAAGTTATAACAGGAGACTAGTGTATCAGATAATAAACTGTGAAATCAAGTTAAAATTAATACTGTAGAAGAAATAATATAGAAAACATATTGAAGGGTGCCATTAATAGATAAAACTACTTATGGGGAATCAGTATATTTTGAAGGTGATATGAATCAGTGGAGAAAAAATAAACTTATAAAAATTGTCTAAAAATTTTGCCAGCAGTTTGGAAAATATTAGGTTGATTACTTGCTTGATGTTAATATCAAAATATTTTATAGGTACATCAAAGATTTTAACATAAAATCATCAAATTTCTGGATTCAAACTTGGGTGAATTTATATATAATCTCATTCAGAGGAGACCATTCTAGGAAAAATACAAAACAGGAAAACTCTAAGTGACTTTGCAAAAATTGACTTTAAGCATAACTTTATAAAAAAAAAAAAAGAAAAGAAATAAGTCAAAAATGACTGACTTGGAAAAGTATTTGTAAAGATAAGAATCTGCAAATGGTGATTTTTCTAAATTTACAACTGGCCACATTGAACAATAATATAGTAGTAGAAATACCCTACAAAGGTGGTAGATACTTAACAGAAAAAGAAATATAAGTGGAAAAAAAAACCCAAAAAAATGAAGAGAGATTCACTTTCATTCATAATTAAAGTCAACAAATGCAAAAATGGTGATTTTTTTTTACTTCCTAATTGAACAAAATTACAAAGATTTAATAATATTAAATGTCAGGAAGAATTTAATAAACAAACATATACATTCATACACTGTTCATGGGAAACTAAAATACACAAACTCTGAAGTTTTGACAACAGATATTCACATTGAAAAATTCAAATATTCAAGCACTTTGTATATTATGCAATTCGTGTAAGACATTATACATGTGGGTGTATACATTCTCTGTATCCTTCCCCAAACCCCTGAAGGACCCAAGAAACTATTGTCATTAATTATCTTTGGGGACAAACACTGGGTATGAAATAGGAAAGGCAGCATTTTCTTTTTATTATATATATATTTTTTACTATTTTTTAAAAAATAACTAGCCATTGGGAAAGATCCCTAGGAATGGAATTACTGGGTCATATGGTAGCTCCATTTTTAGTAGTCTGAGGAACCTCATACCTGTACCCCTATGTTTATTGCAGCACTATTTATAGTAGGTAAGACTTGGAAACAACCAAAATGCCCAAAAATAGATGACTGGATCAAGAAGATGTGTATATATACACAATGGAATAATATTCAGCAATCAAAAAAGACAAACTAATGTCATTTGCAGCAACATGGATGGAACTAGAAGGGATTACACTCAGTGAGATAAGTCAGAAGGAGAAAGAAAAATATCAGATGGTTTCACTTATAGGAGGAATATAGGCGAACCAAATAAGGGATCAGGGGAAAAAACAATGGCAATCAATCAATCAATCACAACAAAGGAAAACAAAAATAAGCTGACAAATACAAACAGAGATATTCTGCAGGGGAGGGGGAGGGAGAGGGACCAAAATGAGGCTGGGAAGAGCACAAAGGACTATGGTGATGGTGCAAGGGGTGAATTGGTGGTGGAAATTCTAGAGAGATTACACCTGCGAAAAGAAAGAAAACACTATAAAAATGAACAATTATGTAAAATATATATAAATTAAAAAAAAAAAAGCAACTAGCCAGTCTCGCCACTACTAGGAAAAGACCACACCGATTACGGAAGGAATCCATTATAGAAACTCTCAGCAGCTAGTTTGCATTAATTATTTTGAATCTATCTGCCAGGCCAATTTGAGAGAGGAGTGAGGAGGTTCTAGTCCCAAGCATCTGTGCACGTGAACTTGACAAAGATGGAAACCAGCATGGTGGGTAAGACAGCCAACTCTATTTGACCAATATCTCTAAATTGAAATATTCTTTTGGTAAAATGATCTTTCAGAGCCAAGTAGAGTTCTTGTAAAGTGACAAAGTGCAGTTTCAAGAAAATAGAGAGAAGTGGTTCAATAAGTTTAGAAGCATTTAGAGTTTTCTTCCTACATTGAGACAGTACAGTGCTGCTAACAATCTCCTTTCTAAGTGACCATTCTGTCTATAATGACATTGATACATAGTCTTGGAATTTTTTGCACTAAAGATGTGGTACTTGAGAACACATTTTTTTTTTCATATTCTTGTCCTTTTACTTCATTCCTAGCTCTTTGTCTTCTATTAAAATTGAATTCTGTCTTTATTCGTTTGACTTACTTCTCAGCTACTATACTGTATACGCTATTTAAATAAAGCCTCTGGAATTTGAAGACAATTTCCTAAAAGATTTGGGTGGGTTGATGTGCTTTAAACACCTATAAAATGATCTGAATCACCACCATATCTAAGAAAAAAGTTACAATTGCTTGCCTTGATTACTTTTTCTTACCAGCTTTATTGATAGGATAGCAAAATTTTTTGTTCAAAAAAACTAAGTTTTTATAATTTTTAGCTATAAAATACTTTATATAATAAGTGCTACATAGGCTTCAGTCACCCTCCCACATAATCCTTTATTAAAATTTGGAGCAATAGAAATAGTAAGGAGAGCAAAGAACTTATGACCTTCAAAGACTTGTGAATTTTATATGATCTTTACTCTGGATTCAATTTTAAGGTCTTCATTTCCACTATATTTAAAGCTGCCTGCCCATGCACTCTATATCACATTGCCTACTTTTATATTTTTATAGTATTTATCACTCTCTGAAAATACATTTTGGTATATTACTTGTCTTGGTCACAGAATTGGAGGTAGTTTTCACTCCAAGTCAATGAAGTTTCAGAAACCCACTCTTGCCCAGGGACCCTGGAAGTGATGAGAGTTTTTGGAAGTTGTGGAGTTTTTAGGGTGAAGAGGGGACGGCAGACTGTAGCTTGTAGGCACATTTAGTGGCTTTGTCCAAGGATATCTCAGACAAAAGGGGCCTGAATCTCCAAGGCCCAGAAAGTGGTTTAAATTTCTTCTCTTATTCTAAATAAACATTCACATTGGTATCTAGTTTTAAGCCCAAGTTAGCCGGATTGATTCTCCCCTACAATTTCACCATAGCTGTTCTTACCAAGACTATCAATGACCTAAGTAGTTAAATTTAATCACCATTGCCCAATGCTAACCTAATTTGGCCAGCAGCATTTGACATAGTTAATCATTCCCTTCTAAAAACACTATCTTTACTTGGTTTCTAGAATATTCATTTCTTACGGTTTTTTCCATCCCTTATTGCTTTTTTCCAGTTTCCTTTGCCGGTTCTTCCTTACTTTTATGAGTTGTAAACACAGAAGTTCTCCGGGGCTCAGTCTTCTGGCATCTATATCCTGACTTGCATGCCTTCATTGCCTTTCTGAGTTAAATCCATCTGTACGGTGAATGTCTGGTTGGCAGCAGAAAAGACTGCTGAATGCACAAACTTTGCAAAGAGGCTACCTGGATTTGAAACTTGCCTCCACCACTGATTACTAATTTAAACATGGTCAAATTACTTAACTTCTCTGTGCCTCAATGTCCTCATCTGAAAAATTGGGAATAATTATAGTACCTACCTACTAGTTTTGTGATCATTTACAGTGGTCAAATTTAACCTGAAAAACACAACCACTTAGGTATTTGTTAAAGGGAACTTGAGTAGTACCAAGTGACTAGAAGAGCTAAGAAGCCAGCCAAAGGGTGACAAGAAAATCCAGATAATAACAACAACAATAAGTCACTATCATTACCTAGGAGGACAAAGCAAGACTTGCTATAAAGCTTAATTCTTAAGACACTGTGGAACTGCTATGGGCATGTACGTATAGATCAGTCCAATAGAACAGAGAGTCCAAAATTAGTCCTTCATCTTTATGGTCAATTGAGTTTTGAAAAAGGTGCCAACATAATTCAGTGGGAAAAAGTAAATTATCTTCAACAAATGATGCTGGAAAACTGGCTATCCATTTTGCAAAAAAAAAAAAAAAAGCAAATAAACTTTATACTGTATATAAAAACTAACTTGAAAATTAAACTATGTAACTTCTAGGGAAAAAATTAGAGAAAGTTTTAGTAACTGAGCAAAATTTGGAAAACATGAAAACACTAACCATAGAAGAAATTTGATGGATTAGATTTCAACAAAATTAAAAGTTCTGCTCTTCAATATATACTGCTCTTAATACGTAAAGGCAAGTCACAGACTGGGAGAAAATATTTGGTGTGTATATATCTGACAAAAGAAATATCCAGGATGTGGTAAGAAGGCTTACAATTCAATAATAAGAAGGCAAATAACCTTCAGCAATAAAAATAAATGAGTTACTGATACAGTGTGGATGAAATCGCAAGACTATTACTGAGTGAAGGATGTCCGTCTGAAAGATTACATGCTATATAATCACACTTATATGAAGCTCTAGAAGAGACAAACCTTAGCTCTAGGTACAGAGAGCAGATCAATTGTTGCCTGGGCCTATAGTGACTGGAGAATCAATGAGACAGGGCATAGGAAAAATTTGGGGTGTGATGGAAAAGCATCCTATAGCTTGACTGCAGTGCTCGTAACAAGTATACACTTGTCAAAATACATCAAACTGAATAGAATGGTGTATTTCGTTGTTGGTGAATTACACATCAATAAAGTTGATTTTAAAAATTAAAAGGAATTTAGTATGCGCAAACATGAATCATTGATTTTTCCTAAAAATCTTTTGCTCTTACAGTCCTGCCCATTTCAAAAACATGACAAATTGATTTTTCATTTGCGCAGGTTCTAACTATCGGAATCTTTCTGAAGTCTTCTTCCCTCACTCCCCACCTCCAATCCATTACATATTCTAGCAGCTTTACTTTCACAATATACCCTTCACCTTCTCCACAATTAAACTGCTTTACACAGCCAGCATTTTTGCCTGGATTATCACAGCAGTGTCCAGAGTTGTCTATTTTCTGCTACTTTTGTCCCCTTTTCTTCCTGTCCAGAGTGTTTCTCAGCACTGTTCTGCTCATTCACTCAGAATGGGGCAACTTTGTTCAGTGTCCTCTGAGGGTGAACCCTCATCATTGCCTCCTATTATTTTGATCACCTCCTCTCCTCCACTCTCCCCAATGCTCCCTACACACCAGACTTGCCTAAATCCTTGCTGTCCCTAGAACACTTCAAGCACACACCCATATCCAGGCCTTGGACTTGTTCTTCCCTGGGCAATGGTGCCAGTCCTGTCTCCTCCCCCCAAACCCCCCAGTCCACTTGTTTGCACCACCCTGTCCCCAAGTGTTTTCTACGGCCCCCTTCTTGGAGAGCTCTCACCCACCTTCCATATGAAATAGCACCTCAATCATCTCCATTCCATTTCCTTGCTTTATTTTTTTTTTTAAGATTTGTTTTATTTATTTATGCATACAAGAGCTGGGGTGTAGGCCCGAGGTGCAGCGGTGATAGGATTCCCCAGAGACAGAGTAGGGAACAGAACAGGCAGATTGACTGAAATATACTGCGGGGGAGGGGGTGAGCAGTGGGTAAGACAAGAGAGGTCTGTTGCGCCATGTGGGAAGCTCCCTGGCCGGGGGATCAAACTCTGCAGTGGCTGCTGATAGCTTGATAGTGCTGAGACTTAACCCCTTGTGCCACCAGGGAGGCCCACCTTGCTTTATCTTTATCCACAACCCATATAACTCTCAGGTGTATTTTTATTTGTTTAATTGACCTTTTCCTTTCACTCACATAGAATATAAGAGAATTGGTACACTCAATAAATATTTATTATTACTTATATATAGCATAATTTACATTGTTTTTATATTATTTATATTTTAATATAGTAAATACATTAACATAAATATTTTCAATATATAAGCATTAATAAATATATCAAGTTATATACATATTAATGGGCTTATATTTGTCTTGTAGTTCTAGATTTTATAATACATTTATTATAGTCTAATATGTTAAAGTATTATTAACATCAAGCAAGTATTCAAAATATATTGAATGATTGGTTGGCTTTACTTTGGTATGGAAGCTTTATTTTTCCTTCATCCTGAATCTCTACAACAATCATCTGTCTCCATTGTTTCTTTGAATGTCTTCACCAGAGGCAGCAAATGCATGGAATGTATGCTGCCAATTCCTTCCTGAGCTTACTGTAAAGAGAAATAATCCAGCTGGATTTCTTTCCCATTTGCCATTTTGCCCAATGAGGAACTCCAGGCAGCCACCTGTAATGGCTTGGATTTGGCAGGAAATATAAAATCTGTTTATTATCCTGGATATAAATTCAAACTTTCTTTGGTTGTTGTGTTAGGCTTGATTTCCAAACTGAGCAAGAGACAAGGACTCATGAGGTAACATGGAAGTTACATGTTCTTTAAAGTTTTTCCAGTCCTGCTTGGAAGGGCCAAAGAGGCAGAGCGGCTGGTAAGCACTAACCGCTGCATATTTTATTAAGACCCTAAGGGGTTGATTTAAACATATAACTTCCAGTTTTCCTTCATCTATGCCGTAACAAAGTCTTAACTTAATTGAATCCTATCCCTTAGTAGTCTTCTGAAGTTTAATCAATTGCAGATCTCAAGAGCATGTACGGAAAGTCCTACAAATTGTTTGCCTCCTTGTTAAAATGTGAGCCCTCTAACAACAAGGCCAGTGCCGCTCCTGCAGTCAGACGAGACTGCACAGGGAAGCAGGGCTGTCTCCATAACATCAAAGTTCAAGGTGATGCAGCAAGTGCTTGCTCCACACAGCAAATTGTATCTATGGCCCTTCCAGGCAACTTTGTGCTACTGTGTGTTCCTTTATTGCGTTTTGCGGATCTTGTATTTTTTATGAACTGAAAATGTGTGGCAACTCTGCACCCACAAATCCATTGGCACCATGTCTCCAACAGTATGTGCTCACTTAGTGTCTGTCACATTTAGGGAATTCTCAGTGTTTCAAATGAAAGGAAGAGCTTCAGATCTTTCACTTTGAATCAAACAGTAGAAAGGAACCAAGTCAAAAGCTGAGCTAAGTCAAAGGTCACATGAATAGCAGGAATAATATGCGAATGATTTAAATGATAAGAAAGTGAAACAGCCTCTCTTGCTGATAAGGAAGAAGGACAAGTAGTTTGGAATGAAGATCAAGCCAATTTTAGCTTTCCTTTAAGCCAAAGCTAATCCAGAACAAGGTCCTAATTCCTTTCAATAGTATGAAGGCTGAGGGAGATGAAGAAAAGTTGGAAGTCAGCAGTGGTTATTTCACAGGTTTAATTAAGGAAAGAAAATGTCTCTATAACATCAAAGTTCAAGGTGATGCAGCAAGTGTTAATATATAAACTATAGCAAGTTAGCCAGAAGATCCATAAGAAAACTGATGAAGGTGGCTACACTAAAGAACAGATTTTCAGTTAGATTAAACCACCTTCTGTGGGAGGAGGAAGCCATCTAGGACTTCCAGAGCTAGGGAGGAGAAGTCAGTAATCAAAAATTCTAAGAACAGGCTAATTCTCCTGACAGAGGTTGATGCTACCTGGTGACTTTTAGCTGAAGCCAGTGCTCATTTACCATTAAGAATTGTGCTAAATAGGGCCTCCCTGGTGGCGCAACAGGTTAAGCCTCAGCCCTGTGAAGCTATCCACAGTCTCTGCAGCATGAGTTCGATCCCTGGCCCTGGAGATTCCCATACAGTGCAGCAGACATCTCCTGCCTGGCCCACTGCTCCTCTCAGCAGTGTACTTCAGTAGATCTGCCTGTTCTGCTCCCCACTCTGTCTCTGGTGAACCCTCTCATACCCCCCACCTCTGACCTATACCCCAGTTCTTGTATGCATAAATAAGTAAATCTTAAAAAAAAAAAGAATTGTGCTATATATCTTCTGCCTATGCTCTATCAATGGAACAACCAAGCCTGGATGACAGCACATCTGTTTACAACATGATTTAATGAATATTTTAAACCCTCTTATTGAGATCTACTGCACAGAAAGAAAAAATATTCCCTTCAAAATATTACTAGTATTGACAATGCACCTGTGGATCAAGGAGCCATTTCAACTTTTAAGTGTAATGATTTAAGAAATTCACTTCATGAGGCTATACCTTTAGAAATATCTGTATAGACAGTGATTCCTCTGGTGGATCTGAAAAAAGTCAATTGAAAACCTTCTGGAAAGAAATAAACTTACCACATGCCATTAATAATATTTGGACTTAATAGGAGGAGCTCAAGATATCAAAATGAACAGGGATTTGGAAAAAAATTTATTTTAAGCCTCATGAATGATTTGGAGGGGTTCAGTGGAGGAAGTCACTGCAGATGTGGTGTGAATAGCACAAAAGGAGAATTAGAAATGGAGCCTTGAAGATGTGTTTGAATTGTTAAAATCTCAAGATAAAACTTGAATGAAGAGTTGTTTCTTATGGATGAAAAAGTAAACTGGTTTCTTAAGATGGAATCTACTCCTAGTTAAGATGCTGTGAACATTGTCAAAATGACAACAAACGATTTAGAATATTACATAAACATGGCTGCTAAAGTAACTGCTTTAGGATATGAGAGGACCGACGCTGATTTTGAAAGAAGTTCCACTGTGGGGAAAATGCCATCAAACAGCATTGCATGCTACAGAGATATTTTTTGGGAAAGGAGAGTCAATCTACGTGGCAAATCTCATTGTCTTATTTTAAGAAATTGTCACAGTCACCCCTACCTTCAGCAATCACATCGTAATCAGTTAGCAGCCAGGGACAGTGAGGGAAGACCATCCACCAGCAAAAAGATTAATCACTAAAAGTGCTGGTGATTGTTAGCAGTTTTCTAGCAAAAAGTATTCTTAAAGTTCAGATAAGCATATTTTTAGGCATGATCCTATTGTTCACTTAATAGAATGGAGTGCAGTGTGAACAGAATTTTTATAAGCATTGGGAATCCAAAGAGTTTGTGGGACTTACTTTTTTGCAATAGTCACTTTATTGAGGTGGTCTGGAATGCAAGCCCCAATACCTCTGAAGGGTGCCTGGATTCTTAATTAGGTTTTTGAATGTAAAGTAAGATATTTATTGTTAACAGGAGATCCTCACAGGGTGAGGAAAATCTTACCTGGAGGGAAAAATAAATATCAGGAAACAGTCCAAGCGCTTTCTTCATGTGCCTGGAACTCAGGAATTACTGGCAACATTTCCTTTATGTTGGGAAAACATACAGGCACAAATCCTCTTTATAATCTCTGGTCATAAAACTCTGGTGCTTGCTGGACAAGTTAAGTTTTGATACACTGATTCCTCTCAATTTACTTGTCCTCAAAACTTACAATTCAGTTGAGGAGGAAAACACATTATTTTCAGGACTTTCAATGTCATATTTTTCCTTTTATAAATTCTCAAGATCTTCAGCCTGATTCTTTCAGGGAACTGATCACGTTTTCTGTATACATTCATTGATATACTACTCCAATTTTGAATATGCTGATATCTTTAGTTTAAGGAGTATCTTCCAGTGTTGGTGTAATTAAATTTCATATCTTCTCAAGTTTATTCTGGCCCAAGGGAAGAAAGTTACAAGGGATTTTTCATTAACATTTTAATTAGCCTTTTGGTGGTTACTGACCCCTGATGGATTAATTTTTTTTTTTAATAGAACAAAGGTAGATCTGTTCATTATATTCACTAGGAGCTAAACGCCTTTTCTAAAGTGGCCACAATTGCTTGGTGGTTGCATTAAATTTTTTTTTTAATCTACTATTTCAGCCTTGAAGAATTGATAGAATGTTTGAACATCATTAGGAAAGAATGGCAAATAGACAAATGTTGCTTTTTAACATTGAAGAGTCTCATTTTATCTTCAAACTTAAAAAAAATGTTCAGATAGTCCTATGTTCTGTAAAACTCAGTAACCATGAGTTTTCATTTTATTGGTATTTATATCATAGCATTTTGAGCTATTAGAAATGCATTATAGTGAAGCTTATTGACACTTTCTTACATAGTTTAAATTGGATAAAAATAATTTTTGAAACAGTTTGCAGATAAGGAGAAGTTTAATAGAGTTAGCCTTGAAGGTGGGTAACATTGTCTCTTCTGTTAGCAACGAAATATGAAGGGATTTCACTGTATTTACTGCCTAGGTTCACAGAGTTTTATCAATAGACAGTAAAGAAGTGGCCATGTCTACTGTCCTTTTACTTAAGCTTGACTTTTGAAACAATTCGTTTAGAGTAATTGTTTTTTCTATGTCTAACATAAGCTCGAGGAAGTTATTTCATTGCTCTGACATCAGTGTCTTTTCTATAAAATGTGGTTAATTGTCTTCCAAGAATGCAATCAGCTATAGAGGTGAAAACCCGGAAAACATATTTTACAGTACTGGGTACATTATGTGGTCTCCTTGCTGCCGATGTGCCAGTCACACTTGTTTCCTGCCTTTACTGACTCCTATTTTTAGACATTGCCCCACTGTTGCCTCTACCCTTAGCCCTTTGCCTAGTTTACTCCTTTTTGTTATTCAAGTCCCACCTCGCCAGGGAGGTAACTACTCAATCTAACCCCCATTTCTAATTAATACAATATATCATATCACCTCATTTTATGACCCTCTTAGTCCTAATAACTACACATAATTACCTTGATTTTCTGTTTAGTTGTTTATGTTTTTTCTTTATAGAATTAAAGTATTTTGAGAGTAAAGGCATTGTCCATTTCATTTCACCAAATTCCCTGAGCCCAGAGCAGGGTCTGATATAACATAGACAGTCAAATGAATAAATAAATGGTGATTATCACTGTTTGCTTTAGTGGAGTTCACTGGCATGCCAAAGGAAAGGTAGAAACATCTTTCTAGCGTAGCATTTACATTGGCAGAAATTAGTCAACAGACAACTTAGAAAAGGAGAATATATTTCACTTTATTTGACTGAGCTGATGAAAAATAAAAATATACTAGAGTTAAAATAGTTATTTCATTCATTCACTCAGGAAACCTTTCTGAGCACTGATTATGTGCTAAGGTTTGGGCCAATTGCTGAGGTTTGAATGCATGAGAAGCAGAGTCTATATATTTAAAAAGCATACAATCCAATGAGTCAGTAATCCATTTACACATTCAATCTATTGTCTTTAAGCCATCTGTGCATTTGATGCTATTAAAATGCTATAAAAGCCTAGTGCTAAGGGATTCTGCCGAAAGAAGGCTAAGGTAAGAAATATTTACAATAGTCATTTTGAACTGGACCTTTAAGATCAAGTGGAGGTTTTCAGAACAGAGAAAAGAAAAGTGCAAAGAATTCAGTCAGCACAAGCAAAGGCCTAGAAGGTTGCTGGTAGTCTGTGTGAACTGGGGCCAGGAGAAGGGGCTTGGTGGGGTGGTAGGGGTAGGTAGCCAATAGCTATCAAGGTAGAAGGAGCACAGGAGGGAGATATAGGACTGGAATCGTAGATTGGAATCAACAAATACCTTGCCTAGGGTTTGACTTTAAAGAGCAGGCAAGGGGGAGGTAATAGCTGTGCAGTTTAGAAAGGTTATCTTGATGACTTTGTCAAAGGAAGGATAGAGAGAGGAGAGAGTTTGAGACTTTTAAGGTTCAAGCTGGAGCTCTTTGTCGTCATCTAGGCAACAAATGCAGAAGTCTTTCATCAGGGAAGTTCTGTTGTGAGACTCAAAGAGAGGCGGATTTCAGAGAAATAAGTGAGGTTGCATTGCCAAATCAAATATGATCCTGGAAATGACTAAGTAGATTGAAAAATACTAAAAATATAAAGAGAAGAACCAGAATTCAATTTGGGGAATGTTGAAATTGAAATGCCTGCAAGAGACCTGGGTTGATAGATTTTTCTGAGTAGTTTAACTTTTGAATTAACATTTGCTTGTTAGGATTACTTTCTGAGTGATCAGGTTGATAGATAAAGTAGTGAGAGGCCTCCCTGGTGGTGCAACGGGTAAAGTCTCAGCACTATGAAGCTATCCACAGCCACTGCAGTACCAGTTCAATCCCAAGCCAGGGAGCTTCCCAAATGGCGCAGCAGACCTCTCCTGACTCGCCTGCTGTTCCCCTCAGCAGTGTACTTCAGTAGATCCTCCTGTTCTGCTCCCCACTCTCTCTGGTGAATCCTCTCACCACCCCACACCTCTGGCCTACACCCCAGTTCTTATAGGCATAAATAAATATTTTTAAAAAGTAGTGAGTCTGTTGTAAACCCTTGTGATCTCTGTCTCTGTGTGTGTGTGTGTGTGTGTGTGAGAGAGAGAGAGAGAGAGAGGAGAGAAAGAGAGAGATTGAGAGAGAGAGAGAGAGAGAGAGAGAAAGAGAGAGAGAGAAAGAGAGAGAGAGAGAGAGAGAGATGCTCGGAAACATCAGTAACTTGTACCTGGACATAGGTGCTTCTGCAGCTTTATCTGGATACTAAGATAAATAGATCTGGTTGTCACTTCAGAGGTTTGTTTTCTTACAGGGAAGCAGGAATTTAATTCTGCTTTTGACCTGGAGTGTCACCATGAGAACAATAATTTGATACTTATATAAAAATAATCATTGGTTAATTGCAAACTATGGTGAGGAACTAGGAGGAGCTCTTTCCATGAATCAACTCATTTAATCTTCATTTTATGAAGTATGTAATATTATTATCATCTCCATTTTACAGAACAGAAAACAAAGGCACCGAGAAGATAAAGAATTTGCTCAAGTCACAGAGCCAGTCCAAAGTGGAAGTAGAATTTAAGCCACGAAACCTGGCTCCAGAACAAGCTTCTCCTCTAGGGCACATCCTGTCACGCACTTCTCATGCCAGACCCTGTGCATCAGGCTGCCCCTTGGCCCTGGGTGCAGGGTGTTTTGGAGCGTTCCATTCTTAACTGCTTCTGTTCTTTTAACCACTTGAGTCTTTTGACAGATGGACTGTAAGAGCCTCTATAAACAGACATAAGTGGGATAATGTTCCTTTTAAGGACAAAAACAATCAAATACCCCACACCCTAGCACACAGGAAAACAAACGAATGTAGGTGCTGCTAAAATAAAGTTCCACAGTTGCCCCAGAGAGGGACATAGTCTGTGCTTTCTCTTCACACAGGCTTTTCCTTTGAATCCTCCCTAGAGTTTGCAAAAATCCGATACCTGAGAACCAGAGGGGCCACCCAGTCTGCACCCAACACCATGCGCTGCAGACACGCACCGACCTGTGTTCTGGGTTCCTTTTGCTTCTAAATCCAACATGGCACCTCTCAGACATTAATTAATTCAGACTCTTATTAAGGAAAAATATACTCCCGGAATAAGATTACAGTTGTTGGGGTTGGGGCTTATTGTGCTGGAACGCCAGCATGTCCCTGAGGGCACGCTTGAGGCACGAATCGTGGAGCAGGTTTGCAAGGCAAGACTCTGCTGCCCAGTGAGCAGCCCTGTTGCACTTATCAGCAGTAAGACACAAGCATGATTGATTGTGTGACAATGGCAGGAGGGGCAGGATCCAGGGGAGACAAAGGGCAATCAGCTTTACGGGGCACAGGAGGGCACATGCCAGTCACATATACAGGGAGGACTCCTGTGCAGGAACTTGGTGGCATTTCCGAGCCCCTCCCAGACC
>PVIJ01010779.1:0-58268 GCA_004024925.1 Scalopus aquaticus | reverse complement strand
CTCTTTTGAGACAAGTAATTTTTACTTAAGGATTATTATTATTATTTTTTAAAGATTTATTTATTTATGCATACAGCTGAGGTACAGGCCAGAGGTGTGGAGTGGTGAGAGGCTTCACCAGAGACAGAGCGGGTAGCAGAACAGGCAGATCAGAAATACACTGCTGAGGGGAGCAGCGGGTGAGGCAGGAGAGGTCTGCCGCACCATGTGGGATTCTCCCTGGCTGGGCATTGAACTCACATCGCTGCTGCTGACAGCTCCACAGCCCAGCACTTAACCGCTGCGCCACCAAGGAGGCCCCTACTTAAGGATTATTTAATGGAGAAAGACTAACATTTCCAAAAGTGATACTGGCACAATTGAATATTAAGTGTATGTATGTATGTATGTGTGTGTGTGTATATGTATATATGTGTATATATACACAAATAAAATAAATGTCAATCTGTACTTCATAACTTATATAATGCAGCATGTGAGAAAATATTTCAACTCCAGGAAAAATAGTTATTCCCAAAACAATTGTATTTTATGTACAGTAAAATTGGACTTAATAATTATTTAAATATTGAATTTATCTTTCAAATATGTAGCAACCTGAAGTTAGTCATAAATGCAAATATATTTGTCAGTTATAGTTACTTATAAGAATATACCAAAAAATTTACTAAAATCATTCAATGGTTTCTTTTTGCAATTTAAAATCCATCCGCAATTTAAGAGAAAAGTATTTAAAATTTAATTCAGGATGTAATGAGCATTTTCTTATCAAACTAAATATTTGAAATTATTCTTTGTTACAATCTCCTAAGTAAAATGAAATATGCAGTATTTTGGATATTTAGACTGCATCTTATTTAGCCTTCTTTTTAGAAATTGTATAACTATATATTTAAATTTATTTGAAATGTAATGCTAAATAAGTCAGTGTTTGTAGGTGGTTAATTAAAAAATAATAAAGGCCACCTTTATTCTACTTATTATGTTAAAAAGCAATTAGTATGCTTTGTAAGGTCTTTTCTGTCATTATTTTCTTAAATTTTCAGTATGCTCAGCAGTATCTGTGATTATTTGCATTCCAAAAGATAGTTTCAAATGGCATCATGGATTGAACTTGGAACATAAAAGCCAAGAAATTCAATGTTAAGCTCATATTCAATTTTGTTATAATCCCCGTTAAAACTGGGCTATATTTAAGAATTTGCATAGTTTTCACTTATAATGCTTCTAAATAGGGTTGGCATATGGCTCAAAGAGATGGAATAAGTGCTTTAAGACTCATGGTTTAAAGGAATTTGTATCACTCTGTCCATCCTTGAGTCTCTTTATCCTAGCTGACTTGACTTACTGTGAAAGAACTGTTTTATTTATTCAATAGTCAATATCTATCTACTATGTGTGACAATTATGTTGTTGGTGATTCAGACATTAAAACCACCGTATTTTGTCCTACAAATATTCACACTATGATAAGGTTACATCCAAAATTGACATCCAAATTTAATTTCTAGTGGCAAATACTTTGAAAGACTTACTGATTGCTTGAGAACACAGAGAAGGGAGTCTGGAAAACTGATTTCCCCACTTGAAGATTTGCTGGGGTAGAAAAACAATTTATTTTCCAAAGAAGACACGGGAGTGTTGGAGGCCAGCTTGGACTGAGGTTGGGTTCCCCCGGGGTGGTGGGGAAAGCGTTGGCTGCGGAGGTGAGTTCCGTGGAGAAAAGGGGGTGGGGAGTGAGAGACAGCACACACCAGAGAGTGTGGTCAGGCCGTTCCACTTTATTTCTTGAGAACAGGGTTTTTAAAGCATAACTATAAAGAAAAAACTACAGACAATGACAGGGTGATTACAGATATTCAGATGCATAATCAATTACATACTTTGAGGGGAATCAAGGAACTTTGGAAAAATGTCTCTAGTCTGATGTAAATTCCAGCAAGGTACAGGACATAATCTTCAACCTTTGCCCTAGGCCTAGGTTGGAGGCTGCTGTCTCCATACCTATTGTCTGAAACTAAGACCATAATAAAAGAAACATCTTTATGCTAATCTCTGGAGGAAATAATCTAAGGAATTATATGCTGATTTTTCGAGGCAAGGAAGGGAAATAGGGGAAGGGATTAAATGTTCTTTGTTTCAAACATTAACCCTTGACCAGGCAAGGACACTTCACTGTCAGAAGGCCATCCCGCTGCCAGGATCTAATGAGTAAGGCCAATGCATGCAGGCATGGTGGAGAAACTTAAGTTATTGAGGATTCTAAGAGGCAGGTATCCAATTTGTCTTCCAATAGAAACATTTTTCCTCCAGTCTTCTTGCCACAGAGGATATTGTGGGGAGAAGATCAGGGTGAGACCAGTGGTGTGTCCAGAGACAGAGTGGAGAACAGAACAGGTGTGTTTATTGAAATGCACTGCTAAGAGAAGGGATGCAGCAGGCGAGACGAGAGACGTCTGAGCCCTGAGGAGCATTTGAGGCTCTCTTTTATATTCTGTTTTCTTGGCTTTCTAACCTGGGGCACAAGTTTGCACCAGTTATCTGCTGGGATGTCTGGTCTCCAGTGTTGGTCTTTGACACAGAAACAAGCTTCTGCTTCTGTACTCCTTGAGCTGGGCTGGTTTTCTGGTCATGGTTGTTGATTTTATGTCCTTGTCCTCAAGGCAGCATTATCCATTCCCTTATGTATTCCAGCCTCCCAACCTCCCTGCTGGGTCAGGACTTGAGGCTTAGTTGGTTTTTTTTTTGTTTTTTGTTTTTTTAATATTTATTTATTGATGCATACAAGAGCTGGGGTATAGGTCAGAGGTGTGGGGGCCGGGGACGTGAGGGGGTGAGAGGATTCATGGGAGACAGAGTGGGGAGCAGAACAGGCAGATCAACTTAAATACGCTGCTGAGGGGCGCGGGAGACAGGAGAGGTCTGCTGCGCCATGTGGTAAGCTCCCTGGCTGGGTTTCGAACTCATGCTACAGTGGCTCTGCAGAAATTCATAGTGCTGAGACTTAGCCCCTTGCGCCACCAGGGAGGCCCAAACGGGGATTAGTTTTGATCCTTCCTAAACTGTACCCCAACAGAGGTAGCATGTAAATGAATCTTCAGCATAGACTATGGTTCTTTCTCCTATTTTGACAATGACCTTAACATTTTCCTGAGCATGACTTATTCCTTAGAAAATCTGATTCCTGGCCTTGAGATCCTGTCTTCCCTTTTCTTAGAGTGTTTACTTAAGAAAACTTTTATTTGTGAATGATTTCTTTATCCACTTGAGAGATAAAGCTCCTCCCATTCTCTCTTCAGTTTTATAACCACTAGTTTCCTTAACCTAGGACATAGGTTAGTACAAAATAAGCAAGTAGTATGTTCGGAGAATTATCCGAATCTCTGTGACTCTATTTTCTTTGCTCTCACAAAGAGGAATTTCTCATAGAGAGGTAAAATTCATGCAATATGTAAAGACAGTATGGATATGTGAAATTCTCTGATGACACATGCCAATCAAGAAGCAATCAGCCTGCGGTATAATCAAGGATGTATTTATTCCGGAATAGGAATCGTGATGTGGGGTCACAAACAAGAAGCAGCCCCAAAGTGTGTGCCACCAGGAACAAGAAATAAAGGAGTTTTGAAAGATTAAGCAGGGGCCTAATTAAGTTTAGGTCATTTGAAAATTTTCGTTTGGTTGGCAGCAGTCTTTAAAGAGGATATTTCCGTGTGGTTCATTTTATAGCAATCAGCAAAGATGGCCTTCCTTTGTTTTTTCTAAATGTCCTCAGGAGAAAACTGTTAATATTATTTTGTAGTCATCTTAAGGGAAAATCAGTGAGTGTTTCTTTTCCTTCAGAGTTGCCAAGAGGGAGCTGAGTCAGGTTGCTTACTTTTCTCTTAGAAGTCACACAGTGACCGACAAGATGGATTCTGTTAGACTCAAAACATCTTCCACATAAGAAAAGGGGAAAAGAATCTTTTCATAGAGAATTAAAAATTAAAATAACAAGACTTAAGTGTTTTCCTGTGTGACTATGTTTGCCCACACACGAGTTTGTATTTATATCTTGAAAATATAAGGAAATTAACATTAATAAAACTTCCAAAGGCAAATTGTAAAAAATGACTTTGTATTTACTTCAGTTGTAAAACTAATATTAAATCAGTTCCTGTGAAGGCCAAAAGACATGCTTATTTAAATGTAACCATGTTTACTTATGGCCTTGTGTCATTTTTCTTATGACTGTGGACTTACTCTTTAAAGAATTCTTCTAAGTAAGTATAAATAAAAAAGGCACATTTGTTTAACTTAAATTTCCTCTTAGCTGCCCTACTCCATAAATCAAGAACATAGGAAGCTTAGAAAAGAGCTTTCCCTTTAATATCCATGACTTTTAAGTATTTCTGAACCATTTTAAATGGTTGGAAAACTGTCTGAACCAATTCTTAGATAATATGTTATCTTTGCATAATGTTGACTTGAGACGCTATCGTCCTCCCTGAAGTCAGTCAGGAAAATAAGCGCAGTGTAAAGCTACCTCCATTCAGAAAATGTAGATTACTAACCTTCATTGAGAGAATAACAAGGTTAGTGGGTGAGTCTAAATGTGTTTGAGAATAACCGAAAATTACATTTTAAGATACATAGATTTAGACTGAAGCCTAAAAGATATTCCTAGGAGGAACCTAGTTTAGAGAATTCTTTTTGAGGGAAAAAGGATGAGTAATGAAGGATGAAGTAATGACTGAGGTAATGGTCAGATAAAGAAATCACAAGGTAAAATGGTCTTGTAAAGGGGTCACAGTCAAAAGTGGGTAAAAGTTTTCCTTATCAGTTCTTTCAAACTGGATTTTCTTGCTCTTATTAATAGTTAGAATGTTGGTTGTCTGGCCCAGTTTAGGGCTAGATTCACCTAAAGAGGACAATGAAGCACTTTTTTGTGAGAAGTGACGCCACTTTTCACAAGCCTGAAGACATTCTTCATTTCTGTCCTTAACTCTTCACAAGAAATGGAGGCCAATAAGGGTTATCTATACTAATTTGTAGCTTTTGAATTAACATATGCACTAAACATTTTGTCATTTATGAAAATTTAAAATTATGACAAATAGTAAGGTAAAGATTACAATCTTTATTTAAAGAATGAAATTACTTTTGATTGCATTTTATCCAATATGTGATCAATATATACCTTGTTTTTATAATATTTCAGTGCTATTTATAAATAATAAAGATTATCTAGTTAATACAATAAAACAATTTAAGATAAGTAAAGAAAGAGTTATCTTGTCACTTTTAACAAGAAAGTGTACAAGTTTTAACAATTCAGACAATATTCTTGCAGTAAAACAAAATATAATAGATTAAATTAAAGTAAGTTTCCAGGGCTTCCCTGGTGGTGCAGCGGGTTAAGTCCCAGCACTATGAAGCTATCTGCAGCCACTGCAACTAGAGTTTGATAACCGGCCAGGGAGCTACCCACATGGAGCAGCAGACCTCTTCTGCTTTGCCCGCTGCTCCCCTCAGCAGTGTACTTCAGTAGATCTGTCTATTCTGCTCCCCACTCTGTTTCTGGGAGTCCTCTCTCTCACCACCCCATACCTCTGACCTACACCCCAGTTCTTTAAAGAAAAATGAGGTAAATTTCCATTTTAAATTTTTTTTCACCGCACTGTATTTCTTTACAGAGAACATATGCTGAGGTGAATTTTATGTGTTCAAATGAATACATTAATTGATGTTAACAAGTTAACTCACAACTTTGTTGTTAATATCCAGTTTCTAATGCAGCAAATATGTAACAACTTTCTCTCCTTTATTAATAAAATTTTACTCTGAAAAATCATATGTAATAATTGCTAATTTTCCCAATAAAATTGTAATACTGCAGATGAATCCACATATAATTCCTAATATAACACCAAATAAAGCATGTGAAAATATATAAATCTCCCTGAAGAAAACAACAATGTATATGTTAGAATATTCAACTTTAACTTATTGTTTAGTTCTTATGAATGTAAGGAATCAAAATTTGATATATTTAGTTTGGTTATATCCATTCTGGGAATGGTAGAAGGAGAATACAGTCAAATAATGAAGGAATATAGAGTATACATTATGAAATATTTATTTCTTTTAGTGTAATAAGCCACCCCAAAACTAAGTAACTTAAAAATTAACAATCATATTGCTTCAGATAAATTAAAATTGTGTTTGCGAATGGTTTGGATTGAGTTCAGTTAGGAGGTTCTTTTGACTGAATACAACTGATACTATTGAGCACTTTGCCTTGGACAGGATGCTTCAAACAACTTGACTTATCTTGTTGGCAATTGGTGCTAGCTATTTCCCAGGTCACACATTTTGTCAGGCTAGCTTGAGACTCTTCACATGAGAAATGGGTTCTACAAATAGCAAAGAGACAAAAATCCTCAGTGATCAAGATCGAACATTTTTCAAGCATCTATTTTCGTTACTTGTTAATAACTCACTGGTTAAAAAAAATAATAATAATATGGCTGATCCCACTCAGTGTTGGAAGAAACTATATGAATATGGACATAAGGACAAATTGATGTATTGAGGACAATTTCTATAACAGTCCGTAAAACTTCATCGATCAAGAGGAAGATAAACTAGCAAAAATAATGGGAAAGTGATGGTTAGAAAATAGTAGCAAAACAAGCATTTTAAATGATGAAGATAGTAAGAGTGGCATAATACTGTTAAAATGAGAAGGTGTCCTTGCACCTTTGTTGTTTTTTTCATCCATCAATTTTGGATCAATTAGGATTTCATTCAACTGTACATAGTAAATAAGAGCTTTCATAGTAGCTAAATTGCAGGGGCATGTACGTTACAAACCTAAAATGAGATTCAGCTATAGATCGTTCATCTCATTTGCTGTGGCTTCACAAGAACTCCCTCCATCATTTGTGTTATTTTCCATCTTCATACGTGTTACTTTCAACTTCATATGGTTATTGCAAAAAGTTGCTACATTTCCAGTCATGAATAAGGAAGAAACGTAAAATAGAATGCTTTCTTGCTGTTTTTTTAAGGTTTATTTTACTTATTAAGATTTATTTTATTTATTTATGCTTACAAGAGCTGGGGTGTAGGCCAGAGAGAGGTACAAGGAGGGAAAGGACTCACCAGAGACAGAGTGGGGAGTGGAACAGGTGGATTCACTGAAATGTACTGCTGAGGGGAGCATCAGGCGAGACAAGAGAGGTCTGTTGCACCATATGGGTCAACTCCCTGGCTGGGGATGAAATTTGTGCTGCAGTGACTGCTAATAACTTCATAGTGCTGAGACTTAACCTCTTGTGCCACCAAGGAGGCCCTAGACTATTTTCTTGTAATGAGACTATAGGAATGAATGCATGTAACACTTCCCGTATTCTAACAATCTGTGATATGGTCATATCTAATTCCATAAAAATTAGAACACTGGATTATTTTTAACTGGCTTTCATAAACGGGCAGAATTTTGCTAATGAGGTTATTCAAGATATGAAAATAGCATCACAAAAGTCTAACTAATTTGAGACACTGTTGAAACATTCAACTACACAGTTATTGGAGGACCCAGTGAGGTGGCAAGGTCATGGGATTTCCATCAATCATAATTCCCTTTTTTAAATCTAACCATCTTTGCTAATTTTATATCATAAGAAAGTCTTTAAAATTTTCAATATTCTTGGGCCTCCCTGGTAGCGCAAAGGATTAAGTCTCAAGACTATGAAGCTACCCGCAGCCACTGCACCATGAGTTTAATCCACAGCCAGGAATCTGACCTACATGGTGCAGCAGACCTCTCCTGTCTCGCCCACTGCTCCCCTCAGCAGTGTATTTCAGTGGATCTGCCTGTTCTGCTCTCCACTCTGTCTCTGGTGAATCCTTTCCCTCCTTGTACCTCTCTCTGGCCTATACCCCAGCTCTTGTGTGCATAAATAAATAAATCTTTAAAAATATAATTTAAATATTCTTAAATGCAGTGGCTTTAAAACCCCTGAGACACATTCAAATGTAAATCATTTTCAGACAAATACATTTGGATTTATAGTAGTAAGCCATAGATGCCTCTTGAATCCATGACTGCTGTCTGCTAATAGTCAAAGGCATATTTAAATATATCTCACGTCTACAGAAGAAAGGGAATAATGATAACATTTTATCTGTCTTTCTTTCAAAAATGTACTGTAACAAAGATCCTGAGGCAGTCTCTCATGATGGAAAGCCTGCATTTTAACAGAGAGTCGACTTAGGCAAGTGTCCTACATTTATTCAAATTCTAAAATTACTAGTATCTAGAGAAATTATGCTGAATCAACTTTATTTAAATGGAATATTGCATCTCAGTAGAAGCCCATACCTTTTCCTCTACATAATAACATAAGCTTTTATGTTGTTCAGAAAGAAAATTCTCGGAACATTAAAGATGAAGAAATTCTTATTATTCACGAAGTTAGTTGAAGAAATGTGATGCCTCTGACTTCAATAAAAGGCAAGTTTTATTCCAAACTGTGGATTCATTTTTATTAGGCAATCTACAGTTTTATGGTAATTGCAAGTACAGTTTATGCAGGGACAGTTTAACCATGAGCTAATCTAACTTTCATTTTTTTCTGTTTAAAAAAGGTGAGTCTATTTCATCTCAAAAGCTGATGTTCTTGTTTTTTATTTAATTTTCTCAAAATGTTAAATTAAAAAAAAAATCCTTTGAGGGCCTCCTTGGTGGCACAAGGGGTTAAGTCTCAGCAGTATCAAGCTATAGGCAGCCACTGCAGCACAAGTTCAATCCCCAGCCAGGGAGCTGACCCACATGGCACAATAGGCCTTTCTTGTCTTGCTTGCTGCTTCCCTCAGTAGTATATTTCAGTTGATCTGCTTGTTCTGCTCCCCATTCCATCTCTGGTGAATCCTCTCCCTCCCTGAACATCTGGCCTACACCCCTGTTCTTGTATGCATAAATACATAAAAATTAAAAAAATTTTTTGAATGCCTTTTTTTCATGTTTTTTCTAGCTTTTGAATTAAGGTTTTTAAATATCTTATGTTTGTTGGTACCTGCTGCCATCATTCTTTAAAAATTCTATTCCTTTTCGGGGCCTCCTTGGTGGCGCAGCGGTTAAGCGCTGGTCTGTGGAGCTGTCGCAGCAGCGATGCGAGTTCAACGCCCAGCTGCGAAGAATCCCACATGATGCGGCAGACCTCTCCTGCCTCGCCCGCTGCTCCCCTTAGCAGTGTATTTCTGATCTGCCTGTTCTGCTCCCCACTCTGTCTCTGGTGAAGCCTCTCACTGCTCCACACCTCTGGCCTGTACCCCAGCTGTATGTATAAATAAATAAATCTTTAAAAAAAAATTCTATTCCTTTTAAAGTTAATTTCTCGCAGCCCCACTGGTGGGGCAACGGGTTAAGTTCTGTGCTGTGGAGCTGTCGGCAGCTGCGGCATGAGTTCGATGCCTGGCCAGGGAGATTCCCACATGGCGCGGCAGACCTCTCCTGCCTCGCCCGCTACTCCCATCAGCAGTGTATTTTGGTCGATCTGCCTGTTCTGCCCCCCACTCTGTCTCTGGCGAACCCCATGCCACTGGTCTGCACTCCAGCTTGTATGCAAAAATAAATAAATCTTAAAAATAAATAAATAAAGTTAATTTCTTTCCCTTGAGTCAGTGTTTGTTAAACACCTACAATGTGCCAGGCACTATTCTTGACTGGCAAGATAAAATTACATCTGATATAAATAATCCTTGTTGTTGATCAGTTCATTTTTTAATGATTTCGCCTTTCAAAGTTTATTATCAATTATTCAACAACTACTTTTATTCAATAAGTACATGTCTCTAATAGCAATACAATCCCTCTAATTAAAAATGAACTTCTATCAATGTATCAGTTTTAAAGATATATAGAATGGCATTGTTATATATGAACATAAATGGAAAAGGAAATGAGGGTTTGCAACGTAGCATATGACTCGACTATCACTTAAAATTTCATTTTGGAAATACTGTTCATTCTAAGTTCAATTAGAAGTTTTGTAGATTTTAAAGAAAGAAAATGACATGACTTAAATGGTAATGCATCAAAATCATTTACAAAGGAGGAATAGAAGTCTTGAAACAATCTCCAGTTGGAGAAAGTAGGAGAAGCAGTATCAAGAAATAGAATTTCAGGCCTCCCTGGTGGCGCAGCGGTTGAGCACTGCACTGTGGAGCTGTCGGCAGAGCAATGCGAGTTCGACGCCCAGCCGGGGAGAATCCCACATGGTGCAGCAGACCTCTCCTGCCTTGCCCGCTGCTCTCCTCAGCAGTGTATTTCTGATCTGCCTGTTCTGCTCCCCACTCTGTCTCTGGTGAACCCTCTCGCCACCCCATACCTCTGGCCTGTACCCCAGCTTGTATACATAAATAAATAAAATTCTTTAAAAAAAAAAAAAGAAATAGAATTTCAGAATAATTTCACCCGTAAATCCTTAGATTAAGAAAGTGTAGTTGGTTTAGGGTGAGATAAATAAATATAAATGAAGTCAGGAAATTAGGACAGGAAAAGTAATTTTAAAAGCAACTCCAAAGAAGGTACAGATTATTAGACTGGTAGCATATTTCTCAGACAATAAAAATGTAAACCAGAGTGTGATATGATGGTTTTAAAGTGTTGGGAGAAAATGTTACCAACTTAGAATCTAATGCTCAGATAAGCCATTATTTGATTTTTCAGTAAAAAATAACACATAACAATAACAAAAGTTCCTAAAAGATAGCATTCAAAATGGAACAACTGAAACACAGAAATAAGAATAAAATGTAAAAATAATTTGAAATGATAGCACTGAATAATATTAAAATGACTAAAATCAACAAAATTGACAGTATCAAATATTCATAAAAATGTGCTGTACCCAGTTTTCTCATATATTGTTGATAGCTGAAATAATATTCCTATTTGAATACTTGTCTATCATGTTATCTTAAACACATATTTACGCTTTTATGAGGTAATATGATTTGTAATTGTCTAATCTGAGAAATTTAAAAATATATACCCATACAAAAATCTTTATTTGATATGTAATCTAGTATTTCTATTATAATCACTATAGGCTGAAAAAAAATGATCTCCAAGAAACAGATAAACAAATTGTATCATATCCTTACAATAAAATATCTCTTAGCAATAAAGGATACTGAAATACTAACAACTTATAAATACATGGACAGATTTTTTTAAAAAGTGAAAAAAGCAAAAAGGGTGCTTCTTCAGGATTTCATTCATATGTTATTCTGATCAGATCAGTGGAGTGGCTGACAGATTGCATGAAAAGAGTACATGAATCTTTGTGTTGTGGTGGGGTTTCTGTAACTGTATACATTTGTCAAGCTTATTGAACTTTAAGTTTTAAAAGATAAATGTTAGTATATTTGAAATATATTTCACCTATCCTGACTTTGTAAAAATTCAATTTTACTTTTAAAGACATATTCTATCCAGGACCTATTATGTATGTTTTGTTTTGTTTTTCTCACAGCTTTCTAAATATTGCCTATAATGTACTATATGTAATGTATTGTTTAATGAGTAATATTCTTTGCCCATCTAGTATGAGAAATGTAAAACAGATTTCTGATTTTTCTAAATGATCATATTTTTAGACATAAAGGTTTAATAGATACATATTTTTAATTGTGGAAATGCAAAGTCAATTTGATTTTAAATCAGATCAATAATCTACAATCATGCCTTTACAAGCACAGGTGTGTTCAGTAATAACTAGCCTGAGGCTATTTCCCACTTTCTATTCTCTATTGGAGCAACACGTACTTGGCCAAAGATGAAAAACGTCACCATCTCCCAGCTGTTGAGTTTTCATCAACTTTTTTTTTTTAACAACTTAATACATTTAATCAGCTGCCAAATTTAAAGTATCACTTTCCCAATTTTATTATAACCTAATCTGTCCCCACCTTCTTCTAGCAATTAGTGTTTAGCTGCACATAATTTTATGTGTAATTCCCATTAAGCTTCTAGCACACATCTGGCACTTAATATGAACTCAAAATTTATAGCTATAATAATGATAATCCTTATTATTATTGTATCTTCATTAGAGATATATAATATGATTAAAAGGAAGTATTTTATTTTTTCTTTATTTTTCAGATTATAAAGATCCATGGACAAGAACTTCTCACAGCTTATTTCTAAGCATAGTTTAAATTGTGTTCCATATGTTTGGTTTTGAAAAGTGTGTAGGTATAAAACCTATAATATCAGTGTTCAAAAGTAAATGCATTAAAATCTCTCTGTACCAGATATGATGAGTCTTTGGGATTCAGTAATGTATAAAATCATATGTGTCCCTTGTATGCATGGTTTATATAGCTAATGGCGTTAAATTTCCAATTTTATGTAGAAACAAGATTCTATTTTTACTTGAGTGATGTAAATATTAGATGATATAAGTAATCTTCATTAGGAAAAATTATTATTTTATGATAAAAGTTTATGTCTAAGGAGAAATACTATTGAAAAAACACACTCAGGTTTTATGCCTAATTTTTACCATCCTAAATGAGATCATGTTAGTATTTAAATGTTTCAAGGAAGTTTTATGAAGTATATATAAATTTTTTTTAAAGATTTATTTTTTATTATACATACAAGCTGGGGTACAGGCCAGAGGCATGGGGCGGCGAGAGGGTTCACCAGAGACAGAGCGGGGAGCAGAACAGGCAGATCAGAAATACACTGCTAAGGGGAGCAGCGGGCAAGGCAGGAGAGGTCTGCCGCGCCATGTGGGATTCTCCCTGGCCGGGCGTTGAACTCACGTCGCCGCTGCCGACAGCTCCACAGCGCAGCGCCCAACCGCTACGCCACCAGGGAGGCCCTATGTATAAATTTTTGAGGTGATTATTTTTACTAATTATTGGAATTTTTTTTCACTTTCTCTATCCGGGTTTTTATATGGTAAAATGATTCACTATCTTTTATTTCAAATTTTAAAACCAATGCATGTACATTTTTAATCATTGTGATTTTGAAGTAACTTTTTTTTCTGTGTGGTGTAATCACTTCTTTTCAGTTTTATAACTGCCAAGATTATTTACAGATTTATTGAAACTGTCTTCCATTTAGACATCAGAGGTAAAGATGGTCACCAACAAGATTCATAGTGAGGTCTGCCCAGATAAACTAGAAATAAAGCAAATGACTGATTACCTGAGTAGAAATGTTCAGAAATTATAGTATAGAATTTTTCAATGTAAATGAAATTAATTTCTTCTAAAATCCCAAATTTGAATGACAGTGTTTGACCCTATGATATTCAAAGGAAGGACTTTTTCCATTTAATTTGAAAGTTTCTGTGGGGAACCATTGGTAATTCATTATCTGAGCTCTAAGTCTGGGGATATGAAGTCATTCAAGATATTCTTCCTGGGGCCACCAGAGATTGCTAACACTGTTTAAAGAATACACCTATCACTATTCTTGGAATTTTAGTACTTAGACATTTCAGATTCCTGGCTACAAGGGGGATAGAGTGCTGAAGCAGGAGAAGTCCACATTCACTAATAGTAATTAAGAAGAAGATTAAGCAGAATAATCATCTCCAACTTCGACATGTTGTCTTATGTTATTTATAATGGCATTCTTGAAAAGCAATGTTGAACATCTATGTATCTTTAATACAGCAGTCGCATTCCATTGTAAAGATAGAGGAGACAGTTGTATTCATGGATGGTGATAGTCATACACACAGGCGTTCTGTGGTAGAGAAAAAAGAAAGCAGAAAACTTCCACCAGTCAAGACATGGTTCCACAAAGTACATCAATAACATATTTGGCAACCATTAAACTACCAAAACAAAAACCAAATTTAATACTGTACTAAGAACACCAGCTGCTCTGATACTACAGAGATCAAGATGCCAGCAAAGGTGAGTTTCTTCTGTTAGCTGTGATGGCCAAGCTGTTCCATGCCTTGCACTTTGCTGCTGAAAGTTTGCTGGTGATCTTTGACATCCCTTGTTATCATCCTGCATTCTGCCTTTGCGTTCACTTGACATTCTAGCAGGGTGAATGTTTTCTACTCTTCATATAGCATCCTTTTTATAAAAACATCACTCATAATGGATTAGGGGCACATTGTACTCTAGTAGACCTCACTTTTATTAATTATGTATGTAACAAATAAGGTCATATCCTGAGATACTCGCATTAATGTGAGGTTTTATGTTACCAAAAAGAAGATTCACATGTTATCTCATCCATTTTATTACATTAATATATTACTATTGTTATAATCTCGTAATATTTCATGTTTTAAAATAACCTATTTTTTCTTCATATAATATTTAATTTTACATATTGTGTTTTCCTTTCTTGGAAATTATGGTAATGACTCTAAGAGTTCAAGATCCTTAGATTTCTGGCCTTATTATGAAAAAGTAATTTATTCATTCATTCTTTTTCTTCTTTAAATTTCAACCTACATGTTTCCCTTCTAAATAAGTGCTCATACTACACAGAGACATCAAGATATATCATTTGATTTTTCAAAACATACCTGACCCAAAATCATTGTGCAAAACTGTCAATAACGGTTAAGCCGGTTATTGAAGAACACACTTGAATATTCTGTTTTCCAATGTGCTAAACCTGCTAATTTCCAAGAGGTAAAAGTAGCATTTTGAATGAGATACATGCTCCATTGTAAAAACTTAGCTACTAGTACTTTGCCCTAAAATTCACTTTGAAATTGAATGTTATACATTTATTTTAAATTAAATATCTACCTTAATTGGTTATTTTAAAGACTAATTTATAATGCAAGCTTACATATTTTAAACATTAGCTTCCAAGAATCAGTCCATTTTTAAACTATGGGATGCCCCAAGCACTTTTACATGGTGAACTTTCATTTTCGTTAAATGTGCTCTGTAAAATTAAATTTTGATGTAGTCGCAGCCTTAGTCATTGCCCTCGGTGACTTACAAAATCAAGCAATTAGCATACCCCCCCCCATCATTTTACCTCAGATTATCATGGCACATTTTCCCCATGCCTTTGTGCCTGATCTGACACATATTGACTGACCCTGCAAATGATTGCTTCACGGGATACTTAGAGCTCATCATAGCACATGAACATAGTGTTTATCTCCCTTTTAACAAGCCATGTCAAAGCAAGGAGACCTAATTTCACACATTACAAGAAAAGAGACAGAACCACTAATCAGCGATCAGGAAAAGCACAGTGAAATGAGTTTGGGGTAGGTGGACATTTTTCCAATTACCAGGCTATGTACTCTAAAAAAAGATGATACTAAACAAGAGTAGCAATAGTCTTTGTTTCACTTTTTTTCTATAAAGCAAAGACAATATTATTATTAAGGAATAATAGGGAATGTTCTCTGGTTCACCCCCAAAGTATGGCAGAAAATAATGTAACGTTCAGAGTGTGGTAAATTATTTCTCATACAGAAAAGGAATAAAGATTTTAAAACAAGATGTGTGATTGTGACACAAACAGATGAGAGTCAAGAGGAAATTCTCTTATTTTATTTTAATATAAAAATATCTCTTAAGTTCTAAGTACCACAATTGGAGAGAAAAGTACATTAAAAGATTATGAAAAACTAAGGCCTCCCTGGTGGCGCAGCAGTTGAGCGCTGTGCTGTGGAGCTGTTGGCAGCGAGTTCGAAGCCCAGCCAGGGAGATTCCCACATGGTGCGGCAGACCTCTCCCGCCTCACCCGCTGCTCCCCTCAGCAGTGTATTTCTGATCTGCCTATTCTGCTCCCCACTCTGTCTCTGGTGAACCCTCTAGCCGCCCCACACCTCTGGCCTGTACTCCAGCTTGTACGTATAAATAAATAAATCTTAAAAAAAAAAAGATTATGAAAAACTAAGGTGAGAAAAAAAATATTTACAGAGAGAAATAACCCAGACCTATGTTCAAAAATGCTACCAATTTAAAACAAGCATTAGGTAAATCTGTTATTCTAAATGCTCACAGGTATACAGCGTGCACGCGCGCACACACACACACACACACACACACACATACAAATAAACCCACCAAAGAGCACCCATCTAAAATGTGTATTTATATTGTAATTTTTTCAGAATCCCAAAGAAAATCAACAAGTTAATGGAGAATTAAGGAACACCATCAAACAACTAGATAATTTATAACTGTTTAACATTCAACACAGAAACGGTAGAAAGCAAATTCAGTTCAAGTGTATTTAGAACAATAAGCAAGTTTTCCCAAATTCCTGCCAAGATCCATACATTACCAAATTTAAAAATACTGAAATTATACAACATAGGTTTGCTGATCGTAACAGAAATAGAATAGCAATCAAAAGGATAGAGACTAGTGGCTTTTTTTTTAATAGAAGTTATATAACTCATTTCTCAATTATTATGAATTCAGTGAAATTGAAAACAGAAAATAGACAATCTAGTAAACCAAAATATTAAAAATAATAAAATGAATAGACTTCACTAATATTGAGGAAATTATTACTAATATTAGAAAGTTAGTACTAATATGAATGAAGCGGGGACTATATCAGATAATTGCATTCATTAAAAATTGTCATAGGGTAATGCATAAAAGTCTATGTATTTAAACTTAACAATACAGATTAAATGAACCAAATGCTCTAAAACCATAGATTATCAAACCCTTCCATCATGAAAAGATAACTTGAACAATCTTATAAATATTAAAGAAAATCATTGGAAAAGAAATAGCAAGTTGGACAATTGGGCAAACTGTAAAAAAGTTGAATTTTAACACAAATTTCATCTTTTGCATACTTTATTGATTTAAATATAAAATAACATTTTACATACTTTATTGATGTAAACGTAAAACAAGTCATAAAACAGTCACAAGAAAATTTTGGAGACAATGTATGTGGCTTGTGTTTTGATGTATAGTTTTAGCTGTGACAGCAAAAACATAATCAAAAATGAAAAAAAAATACTGGAAATGAAAAAACTGTGCTTTATAAAAAAGAGACTGGTAAAATAAGGCAAGCAGTAGGACTAAGGAAGTCCTTTTATGTTTTTTTTTCCTTCTATCTTATTTTTCTCATATTACATAGGTAACATCTCTATATTTTAAGATGAAACTTCATATTGTTTTTTTTTTTCTTTACCATACCTAATAGTGAAAAATCTGCCACAGTAGTGTAATATTTGTCTATGCAATTCAATAATTTCTGCATTCAATTCAAATTATATTTCAGGATAAGACCTTAACTTACTACTTGAATATCATAAAACAAGTCAGATTATGATAATCATCATATCCATGTTCCTCTAAATACATGTGATATGTTTGGTTATCAGCTATGATAAAATTCTGATTTGAATATTGTTAGTAGACACTAGAGAGACAAAGTTCTAGGATAGAAAAAACATATAATCTGTATCACGTGATTGATGTTTCTCCAGTTTTTAGCAGTACAAATATGACCAATGGTTATTTATTTGAAATAACCAATTGTTATTTGTCACTGTATGCATGTTTGAAAGTTTTAATGACTTGATATCCTTTATCAGAGTATTAAGTATCCATAATAATATCAAATATTTTCTTCTTGAATGGTTTTCTTCTGACTTTTTAGAAGAGAGACTCAAAATGCAATCTGATCCATATTAAATTGTTTGTTTTGCAATGAGAAGCCCTATGACATTATGTCTTACAATATTATGTGTGCTAATCTCCTGAGACCTCTTGCTTTAATAAATTGTCAACCAACTGGGAAGGTGATTTCCCTTCTTGACATTAACAAATCCCACTTCAAAGTAAAGTGCTGTCAAAAGGGGGAGCTTAATTTAAATTACTAAAAATCAAAAAGTCAGAGATATCTTAAAGCAAAACAGAATGCTGGCAACTTTTGTCATGTGAGTGCTCTGTAAAAACTAATTCTTATTTTTGGGAAAGTTTGTGTAATACCAAATTAGTGACTATTTTCGATATTATTTTATACATGAGCATTTCATAACACTATTTCTCCTAGAAATGGAAGCCCCTCAAAGCCATTTTATGAATTAAAGTAACATATAGGAGCACAACTGCCTTAAACATTTGAAAATGGCATTTCTAGCTAATGCTGTCATTCCATAGAAATGATTGCCTAAAAGAATTGAAAAACAGTTAAAAATGAATACAGAGTCCTTGGCATAATATTTCTAGGGACTTAATGTGGTGACTGAATCAAGTCACCAGGTGGAGATCTTTGTCCAGAAAGCCTTACCCCATGTCTTGTTAACTCAAGCATCAAGAAAATAAGATTTATTTCAACCTTTGTTATTTGTCAAAATGTCTGCGAGTTTGAATGTGGTACCTGGTTAAACTATTATGTGTGATAACTTATTTTAATACTTTATTTTGAATCATAAAAGCTACTCCCACATTTATTTTTTGTTCATTATGAATTCAACTTTATATTCCAGAATGGTTTGTTAATCTTGATCTAAATCTCTAGAATGTTGTTACATGTGAACTCACATATATTGAATATTATTAATATAATTTTTATTATATATAATATATATTTTTCTGATATGTATAAATGATAGGCATCTAATTATCATTAAATAGCTATGATCTATTTAAAAATTTCTAGTTTAGGGGCCTCCATGGTGACCTAGGGGTTAAGTCTAAGGTCTGAGTTTGATCCCTGGCCAGGGAGCTAACCCACATGGCACAGCAGACCTCTCCTGTCTCACCTGCTGCTCCCCTCAGAAGTGTGTTTCAGTAGATTTGTCTATTCTGCTCCCCACTCTGTCTCTGGTGAATCCTCTCACCTCCCAAACCTCTGGCCTACACCCCCGTTCTTGTATGCATAAATAAATAAATATTTTAAAAATGTTTTAAAATTATTTTAATGATAATAACTAAATTTATAAATGATTTAAATACATTCATTTAACCAATATTTATGTCAGCGCTTTCACAAAGCATTGATTAAGTTCTTTTTAAAAAATATTTATTTATTTATGTATAGAAGCTAGGGTGTAGGCCAGAAGTGTGAAAGATTCACCAGAGAAAGAGTGAAGAGCAGAACAGGCAGATCTGCTGAAGTACACTGCTGAGGGGAGCAGTGGGCTAGGCAGGAGAGGTCTGCTGCACCTTTTGGGAATCTCCCTGGCCTGGGATCGAATTCATGCTGCAGTGGCTCTGGATAGCTTCATAGTGCTGAGACTTAACCGGTTGAGCCACCAGAGAGGTCCAGCATTGACGAAGTTAAAGACAATGAGTGTAAACAAGATGGCCCTTGCTTTCATAAATGTTGTTTCAGTGGAAGATACACACAAAAAAAAATATTAATAAATAATTATTAATTTTGTGCAGTGCTGTAGGAAAAACCATCTGAGATAACACTGAAGAGAAAGAGGAATCAAAGTACAGCTCTCTGAGAAGGCTGTGTTTTCACGCCGAACATTGAAAAAAAAACAATGGAGCCAGTTATGCAAATAACTCAGATACTGTTGACAAAAGAAGAGAGACTAGTAGGGCAAAAGCCCAGAAGCAGAATGGAACCCAGTTAATTAGAAAGACTTTTAAGATTTTAAGGTCAATCTGACCTCAAAATGTAGTTCCTTCTTTGAAACACCATTAATCCTCCAACAATATCCCACACAAACTTGCTGGATTTTCAAGACTTCTTATTTGCTTCTTAGTTTAAAAAACTAGACAAAGGCTTAAAATATAAGTGACAATTATGGCTTATAAGTGTCAAAAGAGATGAATTTGAATTTACCTTCTAGGCGTCAAACTGTAACAGGGTGGATCCCAGGGAAAGAGGATGTTCCAGGTTATCTGCCCCACCAAAGGGAGGGCGACAATGATCAGGGAAAAGGAGAAGCTGAGAGAGACTGAAGAAGAAAGGAAGCAGGATGGAGAGCCAGAGGAGACCTGGAGGAGACACAAGGAGCAGAGACATGTGAAGTTGCCTGGTTTCTTGGTCCTGGACTGGTTGAGCAGACATGGGTGAGAGACCGGTGGGAAGGTTAACAATGGTAGCTTTTATCTTGATTTTGATTTTACTCATTTCTTCCCAGACTTGTCTGGCTATTTCTGACCCTTTTCTATGAATCCCCACCAGAAGGTGCCTTTGACTTATGGCTGGCTCTCTGGCCTCAGTGGCCCTGCTTTGGGCCAACCCTGTTTGGTTGGGCATTTACCCATGAGGGGATGGGTAATTTCAATGCTTAATTTGGAAACTTTATTCTTCCCCTTTTCTTTGTTACACACTAACTGTATTAAAGTCCTTTCCATTAAGGGTCTTATGCACTAGAGTGTGTTTTGTCTTGACTCAGCAAATGGCAGAACCTATTTAGAGAGGGCAGGATTGGGAGTTCTGGGATGCCCCTCTCTCTAACCTGTAACAAAACCACTTTCTATTTCATTATTCACTTAACTCTTTTCTTTGACATTGAGCTTTATTTCCCCCTTGTTCTATGTTTCTAGTCATTTCTCACTGTATCTTACATCTATAGAAATGTGCTTTTGACAAGTTGAGTAACCTATAATCCCCTAAATTCAAGTTTTGTTGTCTCGTATCTAATGTTTTATTCATTTATTTCTTCCCCCCCCTTTGTTTTCTAAAATGAATTCAGCTTCTACTTTTAATCTTACCAAATTAACTATTAAATCTACATAAAAGGAACTGTGTTCTCCTCTTACCTTTTAAAGCTAATAATTAGAACATTCAGTTAGCAATTAGTGAAGCATCATCAGCAATTAAGTCTTTGAGTTGTTCTAGCTCTTGTTATTTACATTTTTATTTATTTAAGTTTAATCCCACTCAATACACTGTAATTTGAGACACAGAACATTCCTGATTATAATTATAAGCCCCATAGTATTTGGGCAGACTTTAAAAAAAAAAATTAACTTGTGAGAAAGTGTGGGATTCCTAGCCCTCCTTATTCTCGGGGATATCGTCTTGGTGCCCAGAGTTCCTGCTTGTCAGCTTGTTGGCGGGTAGAAAGAACGTTCAGACCTTGGGGGTCTCTTGCTTCTCACCAGTCTACAGCGTGTCATTGGGGGTTTCCAGCTCTTCGGATCTCGCAGGACATATTTGGAGATTTATCTCTCTCTCTTTTTCTCTTTTGTCCCCGAGTTATTCATTTTTTATTTCCCTTCCCTTTTGTAAATAAGCCTTTCATTAACCTTTTTGTGAGTGCCTGCAATTGTTCTTATTATAAGTCCCTTTAAGCTCACAGGTGAGAACCCACAGTCAGGCACCCCATTGAATATTGGGGTTGCCCTGTAACAAGGTAGGTGTAAGGTCAGGCAGGACGCCTCTCACCAAGGGCAAACGTCCTTGTATGAGGAACATACTGGAAACCAGTATCTGCTGATGACAGCAGGCAGATATTAGAATAGAGATAATATACTTAGGGCCTCCCTGGTGGTGCAGTGGTTAAGCACTGTACTGTGGAGCTGCCGGCAGTGGCTACGCAGTGGCTACGCAAGTTCGATGCCCAGCCGGGGAGCTTCCCACATGGCGCGGCAGACCTCTCCTGCCTTGCCCGCTGCTCCCCTCAGCAGTGTATTTCTGATCTGCCTGTTCTGCTACCCGCTCTGTCTCTGGTGAACCCTCTCGCCGCCCCATGCCTCTGGCCTGTACCCCAGCTTGTATGTATAAATAAATAAATCTTAAAAAAAAAGAGATAATATACTTAGACTGGCAGGAATAATGAAGACCCCTGCCCCTGTCACTCCACCCCAGTTACTGCTTCCCCCAGACTTGTACACTCCCTACATACTTGTCCCACCTTTGTACCTGATTCCAGTAAATACAAGACTGTCATTGGATGGGGCTGCACCTTATTTCCCAGTGGAGCTCCTGTAGGGCCCTCTTTTCTCACATGGACCTTGAGTAATCTCTCTCATTCTGCACCTCTCCCAATACTGCTGCCCTGGGAGGTGACAGGAAAAGAATCTCTGGAAAAACAAATTCAGGCTATTATCCAAATTAATTATTTTCAGCACTCCAGAAAGGAGGATTTTTTGTTTGTTGTTGTTGTTTTTTTTGATAGTTCAAAAAACAACGTTGAAACAGTTGAAGTCAGTTCATGGCAAAGGTCTTTGCTTTGGGTAGAATTGTGTCCCTGGAAAAAATTTAATATTCTTTTAATAAGAACTGTTTGTGAAAATGCCTTAGAAATACAACTTTTGCAGATGATCCCTTTAAGATGACACTCTGAGGATGAGTGTCCCTATCAGTTGTGGAACTTCTGATATCTTTCCTGGCTGGTGGCCCACATTTGAGAGTAGGAGGTGTTTCTGCTGCCCGGTACAGTTAATGAGGTCAGTACCAATCCTGGGGGGTGAAGGAGGAGGAGAGTAGCCTAGAGGCCTTTCTCTGTTTCCTCTTCACCGGGGTCCTGGTCTGGGCGGGACACCCGACATCCTTGCATGGCCATTGCAGGGTCCACGTCTCTGTTTGTAACTGCCTTAACTCTCCCCTCTCCAGTGCCCTTGACCTTGTGTCTCCTTCCTTAGATTACAGGCCCCAGGCATTTCCGTCTACCCAAATCTTATGCAACCAATCGTGAATGTTTTTCATGTCCCTCTAGTACAGTATGTGTTGATTCCCAAGATGCCAGGGTGTTTCATTCAGGTTCTCTCTGAGCGTTGGACCCTCTCTGTGTATAGTGCCCTTCTTGTAAATTGTTGGTTGTTTTTCTTGGAAGCAATACAAGGAGTCTCCTCTATCACCTCTTGCTGATATCATCCCACAATTATATTCTTTAAACCTGGAGCAGAAGCCACAAGAGTCACAACTGATAGGAACACTTAAATAATAATTTTAATGGATTGTTTGAGAGGGAGAATGGGTCACAGGAGATAAATGAAGTCCTGGAAGATGTTCTCCAGGAACACTGGCAGTTTTATGTTTAAATTTTGGGGAAACTTCCGTATTCTTTTCCTAGGGGCTGCAACAAATGTTGTAGACATAATACTTTTATTCATCTTTTATTCTTGCCCCATTGAACCTTGAGATGTTTCAGGAAATTGGAGTTTGACTCTTCCCACCCTTAGGATTTTGAAAAATGAAAACAAAGCACAAAACAAAGGTTAACTTAACGTTCAAGTGAATTATATGAAGCAACAGAGTAGTCATTGACCTAGATAACTAATTGTCTGTATTATGTTTCGTTAACCTTCAATAACAGCAAAAAGGCTGATAATTACATAAAAAGGACACAATAAAATAACACTTTTGTTGTCATTAATCCATTCTTATCACACTGATTAACTTGTTTCTGCCCTGGTGTTCTTCCAGAAGTAAAATAAATAATGCTCAAGATGATTCTCACCCTGCTGGGTGGTCTGCATCTCTGCGCTTGCCTATACATTGGCTTTTCTTTGATGTAGACACTTCAGAGCACTTCATGTGTCTTGGCATTTTATGTGTAAAAGCTTTTAATCACATTAATTCCTCTAACTGTTGCTAATCTACATCTAAGTCTTTCATCTGTTCCTATTCTGACAGTGGCTGCTGAATGAAAAAAAAAAAAAAGACTCTTGCTTTCTTGCATTCTACTTCAACTGAACTAAAATTGGAATTAATCTTCCACAGTCTTGCCTTTTCCTTTTTATGGCCTTGCTCTTCTGACCATAATGGACTCTCACCTGTGATGAGGGAAGTCTGGAGTTCTTGTGAGTAACTTTGTTTAGGCTGCTTTAGAATCAGATGGCAAATGATTTGGGGGGAAAAAAAAAAAAACTAATGAAAATATGTGCACTTCTTTCTCATAAATTTCAAAAGTGTGTCATAGATTTCTGTCGGAAACAAACTACCCCCAATAGATTTTTATCCATTTTCACCCACTTAAAATCCGTCCCTTTGTGGTGAAGTCTTAAAATAATTTTTGGAACAATGTAAAACTTGCTAAACTATTTTTATGACATCTTATGTCACCTCAATATCTAAGTATTTCTCTCAAATTCCACTCCTATCTGTCCTTAAGATCTTTCCCTCTTTATAGTCTAAGGTTCTCACTGTTTCCTCAATCTTCTATTTACCTTCAAAAACACCTTGCTATTTATTGTTTTTAGAGGTTCACAATAAGAAATATTTTTTCTTATTTGGTAACTATGCTGACTTGTGTGATTTGAAAATTTTTAATTTTAGGGATATTACATTAAACATAAAGCTAAACAAGATACACATCTTGCATAGGCCACATGTTCCAAAGAGAAAAATGTTTGGTAGTTCACAGTAAAGCATTGATGTTTGGGGACATTAGATATATGGGGCTAATTAAAATGATAAATTGAATTATTTTTAGGAGGATGATGTTCTTCTTGGAGGATAAGGGAATCATTTATTTCTCTCAGACATCATAGAAGAGCACACCAGACACACCTGATAAACTATGCCAAATAATAATTCTTAAATTTTCTCCAGTGGATTAAAATGTATACTCATTCATTAATTAATTCTGCTTATTAACATAGTTTTGTGAATAGAGTATTTTCACTGTAACAAATTACTGGTCTATACAGACCCCACGAATTTCTTTAAGGATTATAAAGCAAATAAAGTGTATAAATCTTTTAGGGTATTTTGATAAAGAAATTGTTACAATGACAACTCTCAATTTGGAGATTGTGTTAATTATTGAGATAGTAGCTATAAAATAGTCAAAAATTTTAATTTGCATATTATATTTATCTGTTTAAAAATTATTTCTCCCCACATTACTTTAAATATGAGCCTTTAGGTTAACCAGCTCTTGAAAAATTTTATGAACTAAATTTAGTTTATCAAAAAAAAATCAACAACACATAACTGTGATCCATAAGAACAGATAAGTTTGCTGATGATAGAAATAACAATATTAATAATATTAATAAGATGCATTATTTATTAAATACTAAATAAGAACTGTGCTATACTGTTTCAGGATTTACTTTAATAAACATTCCCAACAGTTTTACAAGAAATTTATTGACAAATGTTAAAGAAAAAAGAGGGTTAATAGAGATTAAATTATCTGTGGAGACTTCCCATTAATTTCTCAACAGCACAGTGGATGTTTTGGAGACTAACATTTCAGATTTTAAACTCTTCTTTATTCTTCATCCCAAATTGGGGAAAGAGCAAATTGTCTATGGTAGAAGACTGTAGGGATCTTGGTGGTTGTTGTGGTGTAGTATCACACACCAGAATGGGGTATTCCTCTAACTCTAAATCATATACAATATTATAAACCAATTTTATGTCAATGAAAAAAATGTATACAACTCCCTCACCACACTATGTCTTTGGAGTAAAATGCTATTCCTTATAAATATTTTATATCTGAAGCACAGCTATGGAACCATGAACTAATATAATGATTTTGAATTTATAAAACATTTATTGATATTTTTATTTAATTGTCCTTAAAAATAACAGATGCTGCTGTTAATAAAAAAAGGTGTAAACTATAATACAATTAATGTTGAACTAAAATAATAAATTACTATAAAAACTTAATGACTTTATAATTACATGTAAGGGAATGTATAAGATTAAAGTTAATTTGTATTTCTGAATCTTGAATAAGATGTAAAAATAAGAGTGGACTTACAAGGGAAATGTATTATTTAGAAAAAAAGAGAAGCAAAAATGACATAAAGAAACAAGGCAATCACACCATGAAAAGACGAAAGATTGAGAAAGAAAGATGGTGTGGCAGAGAATGAGAAAGATAGGAAACTGAACAAGTTTAGTTGGATGTAAAGAGAAATGTGCAATGCTTTCATTCTTTTGAACATTCCAATAATAGAGTAGATAAAACAAAGTAGCTATAGCTAATTAGGTCAGTCTTTTTTTAGTAAAACTGTATGTCTTTCACTTAAGGCTTGAGCAAAGTTCAAGCTGAATTATGATATAATGAAGAACTATACACTGATGGAAAGAGCGGAGAAGGGCCTCCCTGGTGGCACAGCAGTTAAGCGCTGCGCTGTGGAGCTGTTGGCAGTGAGTTCGACGCCCAGCCAGGGAGATTCCCACATGGTGCGGCAGACCTCTCCTGCCTCGCCCGCTGCTCCCCTCAGCAGTGTATTTCTGATGTGCCTGTTCTGCTCCCCACTCTGTCTCTGGTGAACCCTCTCGCCGCCCCACGCCTCTGGCCTGTACCCCAGCTTGTATGTATAAATATATATATATATATATATATATATAGAAAGAGCGGAGAAGCTTGTAATGCAGAGAATGATGTCAGTGTGTGAAATATTTGTCTTAATCAAAGAATATCATGAGTCATTTAATCTGAGACCTTCTGGTAACTGATCACCAGTGGCTTCTCCTTTAACTCTGGTGATGGCCCTGGTGATGAAACATGTCTTTGTACCTTGTGTCATCGACATAGGCAATTTGGTCAACAATACTGAAGCAGAAAATTCCAAGATCTTCCAGGAAAGTTCAGAGTCTTCTAGTTCTAAATGTTGCTCTGGGATCAATGCAAATGGGTGTTCTTTTGCCTGAATTTTTCCTCCTCATTAGCATTAATTACATTACAAAAATCAGGAAAAATGGGTAAAACTCAATATAGATTTAATTTAATGAAACAGAATGAGAAATTAATCAAGATTTCTCATTTTGCTGCATTTAGGTGATTTCATTCTAACCTCTTCCATGATTGTCTCACTCTTTAATTCTATTACATTTTGAATTTTTTGATAAAATACTTCACAGGTAGCAAAGATACATTATGGAATACCCACGTGGTAAGCTTTAGTTCTACAAAATAGTTACTTGTCAATATATTGAATTTTAAATGTTCTCATTTTATTTTTTATTTTACATATATATATATATATTTGCTGGTGAGATAACTTTGGTTTACAACACTTAAATGATTCAGAGGTACAGGTTCCGACCTCTTCAGATTTTTTTTTGAAGATTTATTTATTTAATGCATACAAGAGCTGGGGTGTAGGCCAGAGATGTGGGGGGTGAGAAGATTCACCAGAGACAGAGTGGGGGAGCAGAACAGGCAGACTGAAATACACTGCTGAGGGGAGCAGCGGGCGAGGCAGGAGAGGTCTGTTGTTCCATGTGGGAAGCTCCCTGGCCTGGGATCGAAATTGTGCTCTTGCTGCGGTGGCTGCAGATCACTTCATAGTGCTGCACCTTAACCCCTTGAGCCACCAGGGAGTCCCCTGTCAGAACTTTTTGCCACTCAACAACCAAAACAGCCATAATCCTCCACCATAGTCCAGTCGACCCCCTCTAACCTTTGTTCCCCAACCTATCCTTACCCTTCAGTAACCTCAATTCTATTGTCACGTTTCAGGTGTTCACTTGTGACATGCAAAGTAAAAGTCTTAACTTTGGGGTGTTTGATACTTGACTAGAGCGTGAGAAGGAAATAACATGCAGAGAAGAGGGCCTCCCTGGTGGCGCAGCGGTTAAGCGCTGCGCTGTGGAGCTGTCGGCAGCCGTGATGCGAGTTCGACGCCCGGCCAGGGAGAGTCCCACATGGCGCGGCAGACCTCTCCTGCCTCGTCCGCTGCTCCCCTCAGCAGTGTATTTCTGATCTGCCTGTTCTGCTCCCCACTCTGTCTCTGGTGAACCCTCTCGCCGCCCCACGCCTCTGGCCTGTACCCCAGCTTGTATGTATAAATAATAAATAAATAAATAAAACATGCAGAGAAGATTCTGATTGCCTTTACGGATTGTGATTTCCAGAGATATGACTACTACAATTACCAGAAACATGACTGTATTTATGAATGTGTTACCTTATTGTTTATTACCCCTTTTAAATATAGAAGCAATATAAAATTACCCCTGGCAAATGTTTAGTGCCAAGAAGGAAGGCATATCATTTTTATTTCTGGCTTTCACAGTGAATAAAAAGCAAAACTCAAAATAAATGTAAAGAGAATTATTGTTTAATTTTATCTTTTCATTTTCTGTGATCATTTTCTGCTCACCTTGTAATGTTTATGTATATGATTTCCAGTTTCATGAGTTTTAATACTACATTCATTTTACTTATATTTTAATTTCATGCTGTTTTTTTTTTTCTTTATTTTCTCCCCTGAAACCTCTTTCCATTTACATAATGAGAGTGAAGAGAATTATCAACTATAACAAGATCTTCAGGAGGCTTAATTTAATTTTCTAAAGTCAACCCCTTAAAATGACTTTTTGTTGAACTTAGAGTGTGGAAACCTCATTTTTCAGGGGTCAATTATTTATATATCTACTTAATATATATAAATATATGTGTGTGTGTGTGTGTGTGTATAAATGAACACACTATAAGAATGTTTATTGATCTAAATCAGATACAGTGTAGATAGAGAATGGTAAATTTGAAAATTGAATCAATGTGTAATTATCAAAGTTTCCTAATATAAAATCCATAAGAGGTCAAAATGAATGTCTAGAAAGCTTAGATTACAGCTTTTTATTTACTTGAATCTTAGCATCTGGAATTTCATTTAAGCCAAATGAATGCTGACCTCATCCAGTTTACTGTGGTTTGAAAAGTATAATTTGTAAATATTAGAATAACTTGTACCATTATTTTATAGTCATCTCAATTATCTCCATATTTATCTGAGTCCCTGGTATTGGAAACTGTCACCATTTTCTTTTCATAAGGCAGTAACAGAGAGAAGAGTATGTCAAAAGCCATGCTTAGGTTATTGAACTTGTATTGTTGCCACTTGTTATTGTACTAACTTGGAAGCCCCCAGTTTATCTTCTGCTGCTTTGGCCACAGGTTTCTCAGACCAGGGGTCCACATCTTTCAGTTATAAGGATGGACCTCAGTGCGATTGTCACCAAATACATTTCACCCCACTCGTTAAATATCAGAAAACTACTAGACTGAGGCTGCCATTTTATATAATATTTAAGGTAAATTGAATTGACATAGTTTATTATCTACATTTTCACTTGAAATAATCATATTGAAGCAACTTCTTCTTTTGTTCATTTATAAGTAAAATCATAGTGTTATTTCCCTTTAGTTTTTTAATACATTTTACACAGTTGCACAGTATAGGATAGGATAAGATCCCTGTGAAGGCAAAATTCATACTCATAAGTCCAAACTAGGGTATAACGCTATCACTGCCTGTTTGATACTCTAAATCATATAAATAAAAACCTTTGAAGTTTGCCTGCTTATTCCTCCTCCATTGCCTCTCTTCAATCTGCATTTCTAGGAGGATACTTTCTCCATTTCTCCCTTCCTTTACCTACCTCCTTCCCCTCCCTTTCTCTTCTCTTCCTACTGCCATAGGTTCCGGCAGATGTCCAAAGACTACACAGTTTTTCTTAATTATATATATATGAGTGTGTGTGCATATATATATATATATATATATATATATATATATACACACACACATATATATATATATATATAGAGAGAGAGAGAGAGAGATGCACATGTACATGTATATATAAAGACTTAGGACTGGATGGATTTCTTTCCCATTTCTTTCAAACTCTGATTTTAAAACTGAAAAGTGGTTCTGCTTTCAGGGAAGAGTTGGAAAGAGCTAGACAGCATGTTGCTCCTGTCTTTAGAATAAGATTAAAAACAAACCACTTACAGCAAAGGAACCAGAAAGTGGGGATATAGAAAACTCAAATTTATCTCCTATTTTTTTTATCTTTAAATCATCTTAATATCCTTTGAAAATTTTGTCAATTAATAGTGTTTTGCTTTACATAAGGTGCTGAAAATCAACTGATCAATTTGAGACACTGTGAATAAACTATACCTAATTGCTTTAGTTAAAATGGTACAGCATTGAATATATTTTCCTGTTACAGCAATGGAGTCTAAATAGATTGATAAAAACAATAGAATTGAAATTGGTGTTACTTTTTTTCCATAAGTTAAAAAAAAAACAAAATGCATATCAAGGTAATTGAGCAATTTCTGTACTATAAATATCACCATTATATACACACAAAATTTAACAAAGCTCATCCTTATACTCCATTGGATGAATCAGAATTAAGTTTTTCATGTCTTATTTAATTATAATTAGGCATTTCAGCATGCTTTATAACATAATGTTCCATAAATCTGATGCAATATAAACGAGCAGATGAAATATTGATTTGTTAACTTAACTAATGTTATCTTCCTGAGCAACTGTAGAGTTGTTTTCACTCTTTATCAAACACATTTTCCCTCAAATACAATATTGCAATTACAGGCCGTGCATGTAAATGTCTATGTATTGTACTAGTGCCAATGAGTAATCTCCTGTTTGGGGCTATAAACATTTCGGTTCAGCTGTTCAATGCATGTTTACATAAGCTCACATCTTCCCACTCAACAAAAATTCTAAAAGAGCACAGCTCAGTGAAAAATTGAAGAAGAAATGATGAGTGGAAAACAAGTCTATTCTTAACAAGCTATAATCAAATCATTATGTGAAGCTCTATTCTTTATTGTGCATGTGGTGTAATTGTCCTTCAAGCAAAAGAATAAGAGTAGGGGAAAAAGTTGACAAATAATGTTACAATTTAAATGAAACACTTTGTATTTTAAAAAATAGATGCTAAGTCACAGAAAAATGAAATATTATTAAAAATATTTTTCAGTTCACTGTATGTTTTGTTTTCAGTTACAGAATACACATAGGGTATTGACAATCAATGAATTTAGGTGTGATACCTTGAAAATCATAGATGTATATTCTGGAGATGACACATTGCCCAGATTTTCAAACTAAAAATTCAAGAACCAGATAAGTTGAATTGGATACGAAGAACAAACACTGTATAAAAAATAACATGGAACGCTCCCTCCAAAGCACTTATTTTGATGAATATTTCAGTTCTTTTTACTACTAAATCAAGTTTTTATGCGTTTACAGGAAATGGGAAATCAGAGGTAGAAAACGTCTGCCTTGCTTTTGGTAAACAGTAGATCATGGTGAAAAGCAGAAATGTTGCTTTAATGGTGCTTCCACAGCTGCTGCAAGGGTGGAATGAGCCCAAGTCTGCACCCAACCCACTGCGGACAGATGCATAGTGGGCAAAAGCAGGTGTCTGATTTCGTTTGGGAGCGTCTGTATTCAGCACAGTGAAAATTAAATCCACCCAGTCAAGTCTAACCCACTTCCTGGAGATTTTATAATACAGTGATTTTTAAAATAATTTTATGTTCTGTCACTTAAAGACATGAAGATTTAGCCCAAATACATGTATCATCATTAATTGATAAACAGGGTAAGTAAAAATACTGTTATTTGCTATCCATGCTCTAAAACATGCAGATAAATTATATCTTTAACATCGCTAAAGATAAACTATTGAGTTTAAATTTACTACAAATAAACTCTTATCTATGATAAAACTATTCTACCATTTTGCTGAAAACCACAGGTTTGTATTTTTTCAATTTAGTATTTGTTTTTTTCATTCAATGGAAGATCTTCCATTCAATGGAAGATCAGTTCATTTAAACACTTAGTTTTAATGGCTGTTGTAGCTGAAAATATACCTCCCAGAGATTGACATACAGACATATATCATTGACTACTACCTAAACTACAATATTTATTTTTAATGTAATGAATACTTAAGGAAATAAGCAAATTTATATAATATATACATACAACATAAGCATGTGCATATAGTTAAATAGCAATGCATATATAAATATTCATATGTACACGCACACATACTACAACTTTTATGTGGATAGCAATTTTAAAAGATGACTGTTGGTTGCCATTTCCCTCATTAAGAGAATGGGGTCAATTTTCCTTCTTTGCCTTAGCAAGTTTTGGTTCCTTTTCTCCAAAGTCAGATAGCAGAAGAGGTATGTGATTTTTGTGACATTACTACAAAAAGCAATATATTTTTCTCTCATTTCATTACTAGAGTTCTTAGGTAGAACTCTGAACTGACAAGTGAAAAGTCCAGTTTCCCCAAGACTGTCCTGCTGTGAGGATGCTCAACTCACTTGGTGAGGTGACATACTGGCGCCCTTGAAAGCCAGACAAGGTCTTCAAGTCATGCTGTTTCGAATGAAAAAAACTCCAGGGAAGGAAGTTTCCAGGTGATTCTGTTAGGGGGAAAAATGACATCTGCAACAAACTCTACAGGAAGGTTTATGGACCCCACCTCATACCAAAGAGATCCAAGACACTAATGGCTACTAATCCCTTAATTCCATCATCATCCCCAAGAGAAGATTACTGGGAACTGAGGGGTGGAGTTAAGCAGACATGTTTGCTATATAACGAGGGTTTTGGACCTTGAGGGGGGCTCTTGCTTCTCTCAGGGCTACAGTGTGCCATTGGGGGTTTCCAGCTCTTCAGATCTGGTAGGACGTATTTGGAAAGTTATCTCTCTCTTTTTCTCTTTTGTCCCTGAGTTATACATTTTTTATTTCCCTTCCCTTTTTGTAAATAAACCTTTTATTAACCTTTTTGTGAGTGCCTGCAATTGTTCTTATTATAAGTCCTTTCAAGCGCACGGGTAAGAACTCACAGTCAGGCACCGCATTGAATATCGGGGTTGCCCTATAACAATTCTAGTCCCCAGCCATCCAGATGGCTCCATCCCTCAAGTCTTCCAACTTGAGGCCCCAGGTAAAATGTAACAGAGAAAAGGTGTTCTTTCCTACTTTCTGACCCACAAAACCTGTGAACATAATTAAATGTTTCATCTAAAATGTTAAATTATAATTGATCACTTAATACTTCTAGAATGCTCAATTATGCAGTGGTTTGCATGCATCAAATACAAATAGAACAAGGTACAATGAATCATGTTAGACACCATCATACACAAAAGAAATGCAGTAAACACTTCCTTGCTATAAAAGAAGTATAACTATTTTGGTTTCTTAGGTAATTTGGCCATTGTTACCTCACAATTCTCTCTTTAGATAGCTAATAATTTGTAAATAATCAAAATAAGTAATAAACCATAGGAAAAATTTCGTGTCCATTTTATTTTTGTGGCAAAATATTGATGAAATAATTAGGTTCCAAGCACACATTTCAGTGAAATTGCCTTGCCTTCTATTCCAAATATTACAAAGCATTCATATTGTAATAATATATTGAACAACATGGTGCTATCTCAGTAGCAGTTGGGATCTGATCATTCTTTGTGTGTAAATAAAGTCCACAAATAAAGCATTACTAAAGTTTTTCCAGGTTTGTAACACAAAATAATGACATCACTTGTGATGTGATTATTATGTTCTTGAAAATAAAAAAACAGCTGACTCGCTCATAAAATGTAAGCATTACACGTGACTATACTTAAAGACATATTAAATCCATGTCCAAAAATTTTATTGGGAAAAAATATTTGATTTCAGGTCTAGTGAATATTTCCTATGCAATTTGCTTAAATTATCCTGTTACACACATTTTGAATTTTCAAAACAATTTGTTTGTGTTTGGACGGTTATACAATGTTTCTCCCATTTATGTTATAAAGAGATATGCTGAGTATATCACTTTAGCAGTTTGTGATGTCACCTACAACAGGGACAGAATGAGGCATTAAAGCCAGAGTTCTTTACTTCATGAGCAGATGTTGTAATTTGTTTTGCTCTGTTCATAACTGTTACTGTGCCAATTGTAACTTTAAGCCAAATTGACTCCTCTTGTACAAGATAATGATTAATCATTTTTAATACCTTCTGTTTTAATAAAAATCTGAAATGGCCTTATAGGTTTTTCTTAAGTATATTTTTCCGTTTATCAGTGTTAACTAACTCTAACTATTACAGTGTGTGTGTGTGTGTGTGTGTGTGTGTGTGTGTATTAGTGCCTTTGGATCAACATAACCATTTCCTTATTTTTTATTTATTTTAAAGATTTAGCTATTTATTTGTGCATACAAGAGCTGGGGTGCAGGCCAGAGGTGTGGGGTGGTGACAGGATTCACAGAGAAAGAGTAGGGAGCAGAATAGGCAGATTGACTGAAATACAATAAATACACTGCTGAGGGGAGTAGTCGGAGAGCCAGGAGAAATCTGCTGTGCCATGCGGGAACCTCCCTGGCCAGGGATCAAACCCATGCGAACCCATGTGGACAATTTCATTGGCTGAGACTTAACCTCTTGCGCCACCAGGGAGGCCCTCCTTATTTTTTAAATTCAGAATATTAGTACATATTACTTAACTCAATTGTTGCTGTAATGTCCAAAACTACTTGACCTTTATTGTAGCCTCAAAGACAGCTATTGAACTTAAAATAGTTGATTCATTCATTCTAGTGAACAGAGGCAATGAGGATTTCTTTTACTGAACTTTACTCTTTTTTTTAAATCATGATTCATACACACACATAGTGAAATTATTGGGGACATCTTTGAGGAGAGAAAAATTAATATGTATTTTAAGATGTCAGTATGTAAAACGTAAATATTGTACTTGCCTAAAAATTATAATACTTCAGAATGCAACATTATATTTTTGAAGATATGTCATCTATATATCTCAAAGTGATATGAAGTTGATAAAATCAAACTGTAAGAATAATATGTCCATTTTTGTTCAAACTGATTTCCAATATATTCTTACATTCTTATTTCAGAGCTCACTTTTAATCCAATATAGAAAAAGAAAAGGTAAATTAGTTTGAAAGGTCCGAGAAAAGACCTCTACAACATTTCTAACTGGTTTCGACCAGTTCCTACTTCAGATCCCATGACCAAGATAAGAGTTTATATTATGGACATCCAATCTGCTTTTGCTCCTCAAAGGAGAATAAAGTACTGTGCTAATAATCTGGACTTTGTGTTCCATTTTCTGTTGTCTAAATTATCTTCTAATATTCACTTCTCCCAGTTCAGCCAGTTTCATTGTTTTGTCTTCCTCACTTTTATTTTTAAAGATTTATTTATGCATACAAGAAATGGGGTGTATACCAGAGGTGTGGGGTGGTGAGAGGATTCACCAGAGACAGAGTGGGGAGCAGAAAGATCAGAAATACACTGCTGAGAGGAGCAGTGGGCGAGGCAGGAGAGGTCTGCTGCGCCATGTGGAAGCTCCCTGGCTAGTTATCGAACTCGTGCTGCAGTAGCTGTGGATGACTTCATTGTACTGAGACTTAGCCCCTTGCACCACGAAGGAGGCCCTGCCTTCCTCACTTCTATAAGGACGATAGCATAGTGAGAGGGTCATTCTTCCACTGAGATTTTATGTATATGAACTGATGATTAATTCTAAAAGAATTATATTTCCTAAAAACTTATCCTTCATGTAAGAATTGATTTAATTTTAAGAAATATATGACTTTCATGAAATTATTTTCTTTCAAGACTGACCCCTTCAACTTAGTGCTACTCATGATTCAACTTGTCTGCATTTCTTCTTTTAAAGCAGGGTAATAGACTAGAAAGACAACTAGTGATAATATAATAAATAATAAAAAGCGTCACATTGCATATTTTAAAATTAAATTACTTTTTATATTTTCTCATTTGTTAAAGTCTAGTTCCACTGTCTTGAAAACTATGCTAGTGTACGTATTTCATTTGCACAAGCATTAATTAACCCTTCTGGTTGGAAAAAGGAATTCATTCCTCGTTCAAAACTTTTGAAATGTCTTAAGGATTGTGCAATTTAATCTATGTGACAAAAAGTCATTTTCCATAATCTATTTATATTTTAATGGTATCTTTCGATTAGTTTTTATTTTGGATTCTCTTCTCTACTTTAATCAGTTGAAGCATGTTTATTTTATATATCATATATACAGCAATCATTCATCATAAATTCTTGGAATTCCTTTGGATTATTTTTCATTAGTTTGCTTCCTTTATTTGTGAATGCCCTATCCCTCCCTCCCCCTTCTTAACCATCTATTCCCTGTATTTATTGTGTATCTTACTAAGAAAAAATTGACACTATATTTAGGTGCCTTAAGCTGTGAAGGATTACAGTGCAGAATATAGAAGGAGAAGGAAAGAAGGCAATGATCAATTATAGTCATTAATTATGGAAAGGTTTGATTGATTATGGAATTCATTATGGCATTGATTATGGACTGCCACAGCACAAGATGAGGGGTGAAAGAGAAAAGTCATATACTAATTCTGTTTGCAACAGTCCTGGTTTTTACTGTCTTAACTTCTCACTTTAATAGTTTTTCAGATTTTTCTTTTTTATATTAAGATACTCTTTCTTTTCCAAAACTTTCCAGATACCGTGTAATGAGAATAATTTTTCCAAAGACAAGTTGTATGTTTAATGAAAAACTCAAGTATTGGATTTTAATAACTCAAGTAATTTGATGATGAAGAGTAACTTGGATAAAAATGTCAACATTCGCATCCATAATGCCATAATGACTGACCACATGAAAGCCAAAAAAGAAAAAAAAAATATTGAGAGAATGATAACTCAGTTATTTTAAGACTATATCCAAGGAAGATATGTCACAGGTGTCTACATAAAGTATCTGCACACATCACTCTTTGAAACTTGACTTATTTAGATCAAATCAGTACTATTCATTCTATGTCACTTTACTATATTCTATCTCAAGCTTTCTTTGCATATATGTAAGATAGAACAATAGGTGTCAGTGTGTTTCCTCCTTAAGCAGAAATCTAAATTTGTCTTTAAAACTTATTTCATATGTAATTATTCTTTCTCTTATTACTACCTATCTCCAGATTTTAAAACCTTTTAAATCAGGTTTACACCACAGTCTACATGCTGTGGTGGTAGTGGAGATATATATTTTTAAATACAACCCCTATAATTGGTTGTAGTTTAAAGCCAGTTGTCAATATTTAGTAAAACATTCTACTATGCAAATTGTTAATAAACACAGCTTTTATTAGAACAAATATTTCAAATAGGAAGACATTCACCATTATCCTTGTAAAAGCATGGGAAGATTTGAAAATATTGATGAGGAGAGCTGAGTCTTTGTGGTTCAATTTTGAATTTTGAATATCTCAACTTGTTGGAAGAATACTTTTTACAGAATACTCACCTTTTAATTTGATCCGTGTTTATTCTGTACCAAAATGAAATACAAAGGGGAAGGATTTTGGCTTTTCAGCTGGCAACTCTAGAAAAAAATGTTAATAATCATAGATAGGACTTACTCAATGAATTTCATTTTATGTTTGTCAAAGGAAGATACTCTAAATGCAGAAAAAATTCAGCATCTGTGAAAATGCTAAAGCTTAAATATTTACACATTCAAATGAAGAAAAAAATAGCTTTAAGAAAATACTCCATTAGTAGAATTTGTATTCAGCTCATCAATTTTAGAGAGATTACATTTTGATGAAAAATATTATGGTTTAAAGAAAGATATGTCTCAATTTCAAATTTTGTGATAAGACACAAATTTGGGGATGATTGCTAATGCTTTTTATAAAAATAAATTAGTATGATCATGTTGAGAAATGGATTTTCAAGAAAAAATTTCAGTAAGATATTAGAGATAATTAGAGCTAAGAAATGGATTCATGTAAGAGAATATGTAGAGCACTTCCTCTGTTCATTGTATTTTTAATTTGTTGCTCATAGAATAAAAGTAAATCTAAGAATGTGTTTTACTGCACTGACAATTTTGAATTTCCGTTTTGTAAATAATTTAAACTTTGAAAATGTAATATATTTACTGAAATCTCTAACATAAGTTAATATTTTGTGAAAACAATATCTTCACAGATTAGATGTTTTTATTTTTTCATTTTCCCATTTGAATCAGAAAAATGTCCCTAACTGATAATAAGTTAGAGTCAGAGATATATTAGTCACTCTTCTTTTAGAGCTTTTATTTTACCATTAGGATGAGAGTAAAAAGGGAAATGACAGGAATTAACTAGATTTCTATTTTAATTGAGTGAGTCACTGGGGATGTTCCTGTTCATTTTTGATGCTTTGTGGGAAATATACTGAAGTAGTAGAAATCCATAGTCATGAGTGAAAATTAACATGGAATCAGTAGGAAATGTTTTCCAAAATCTTCTGATCACACCTTGTCTGACTTAGTAATGCATTGTCTAAAAACCCAATCAAATATTTGAATGTCCATTTGTCATTGGAGCTTCAATTCATTTAAGTTAAAGTAAGGAGGCCACTGACCTTTCTGCAAGTAAGTGAAGGACCTAAAATTATTCAGATGGCACAGCATAAAAATGTGTGAATTGAAAACCAGATGTAGCAGCAGGTCAGGTGAAAGGAAGAGTCACAAGAAATCCTTCTATTTGTAATAACTTGTTATTGCGCATCTATTGTGTGCCTCTGACAAGTTGCTAAAAATTATAGCCTCTGCTACATAGAATATATTGTAGGTAGATATTTAAAAGGTAGGAATATATACTTATAATCAAAGAGCATGTATAGAAATTAGGACAGTGGAAAATAAAGAAAAAGATTTCTGAATTCACTTTAGGCCTATTACTGAGATAATTTAAAAAATTCAAAAAAATGAAAAAAAAGGGAACTCCCTATAGGCAAAATCAAGTCAGAAAATGGAATCTCAATACCCCAGCTTCTGAGTTATAGTAATAAATGTTCTGCTAAAACTAGCTGCAGATCTGAGGCTTTCATAGGAGCATGAAATGTAGTGTGACAGTCTTCAATCACAGCAGCATGGTTCTGTATTTCCAAGGACCTGGTCTTCAAAAGCAATATTGCAAGGCTGAAATTCGTCCCATTTGCATTTAAAAATTGGCATACTTAGCTCTTAGATCCCATCTCCGAGAGGAATAGCTAAGTTTTGCTATTTCTTGCAAGGTCCAAACATTTAAACCATGGAGATTCTTTGTAAGTTGGTGATAAAATGGTGTATGAGCATCATGAATAAGCATCTCTAAGCTCTTAGGAAGGAAAGTACAGTTATAAAATTGCAAAAAGTTAGAAGAACAATAGACAAATATGCTAACAAATAACAGAAAATCAAAGACAGTGTTCATAATCTTCTTAGAAGAACAGGGTTTCCCTTTGCAAAATCCTGAAGCTGAGAGCTGAATCAGATATAATGACATGTTTTATGTGAGAATATAGCTTAGGGAGCCTGCATCTCTGTAAATGTGATACAGTCAGTAAAAAGTCAGAAAGTCAGCAGGAGACTAAAGAAACTGCTAGGAAATAATAAAATATATAGAAGGTAAGAGTCTCCTTTGACATTTGTAGAAGCTTGTTTGACCCTTAGATCAAAATCAGAGGAAAAGCCAATGAAAGAAAGAATATAGATGACATTGCATCAAGCCCAGGATATCAGTGGCAGAATAGACTCAGTTCTGTAAAGGCTCATGAATGAGCAAAGAATCTCAAGGCATAAACAGCGTATAGACAAAGTGGATTTGCCTAAGAACCTTGTTAATTCCAAAGAACGTGAGCCAGATATTCCTTCTGTTACTTAAGACAAGTAACAGAGTTATTCAAGTTTCACAAGATGACACGACAGATTTCCTTTCTGAAGAGAGGACTGGAGAGACTCTTAAAACAGCATGTGTTAATTAGTTTCTTGTTTGATCACCATGAGATTGGTTGACCATAGTGTTGGTTAAAACAGGAGCCCATGGAATTGACGTAACAGCCTTGTGGGTGTCAGGGAACAAAGGAAATCAACCCATACTCCTCTGACTTCTTTTATGTTGCCAAATAATCAACCAAGCATCAAAGAGATGGATAAGAGAAAAAGTCAAAAAGAAGCTTAATAATAACATGTATAACTCCTGTGTATATGGGAGAGACCCAGCATGAAAGACCCACATAGTATCTCACCCACATGGTTCAGACATCATCTTAACATAGTTAAGACAGAAGGATTTTGGATGGGACAAAAGGATGCTCAGTTAGGGAAGTTACTGGAAAAATATGACATATGCTTATAGATTTAACTATTGCCGCCTCCATCGAAAAATATTGCGAGATTAGATCTTCTTAGCACAGATCCTTACAGACATTTTCATGCAAAAATCTTTTTCAAAGACAACCTTCACCCAGCCTGCAGAGCTACTGTGAAGTCAGTATTTTCCCAAGGATCTATTTTGGGGTGATGTATTTTTGTTCCCATACAAGGGGCATGTGAGAAAAGTTTCTATTAAAAACGAGAATTTGTTGTACAACAGTTAATACAGACATGCAGAGGAGAGACTATTTAAATGCAAGTCCTGATATAAGAGCTTCCTATAAAACTCAGTTCACTGGATAATCTACAAAGGAGAGAAACCACACATGTGTGATAATCAACTTAAACAATTCACCCAATAATCAACTTGCATCCTGAAAGAAGTTCTAGCCCAAAAGAAAATATTCACCTTTGAACAGATTGTAGAAAATGCTTAAACCCAAGTTAGATCTTATTGTTTGTCAGATAGTCCCCAAGGTACTAAGCAGTAACTTTTGAAAATGTAAATAAAATTGAGTAATTACAATTGTTCCTTGCAATGAAAGGAAAAGACAGGATGCTATGAGGTGACAAAAGAAAATGAATGTGAATGAGAAAATGTTTTAAACTGGTTGCTCAAGGATTATTCTAGGACAGCAATATTTAAGTAGAGACCTGAGCGATTAAGAACTTAATTATGGGAAGTAAGGTTATAGGAGTGATTATGTCATAACAAGCAGGATAGAGGCAAGTACTGTATTAAGAAATGACTCGATCCACTCAAGATGATGAAGAAGGTGAATTTAGCAGACAACTAGATCTTGAAAAGTAGAGCATGTACTAGAAGTCTGGGGAATAGGGTAGAATTCAAGATTGAATCATCCTGGACTTACAGATTATCACTACTCATTTTTTGTTTGTTTTCTTGAGATCTTTTGATATTTTTTTTGTTCATTAAACACCTTGTGTCTTAATTTTACTACAGCCTTTCTAGATATGTAGATTTGCTTGAATTGACTGCCTCTCATTAGCCTTTTCAAAAGTCGAAGCAATGCTAGGCAATGTTCAGGTATAGTCCCACAGCACTGCATCTCTGCCGTCTTCTGTGTGTTTATACTCTGGGGTGGGGTCTCAGAATCTTTGCCATTCATACTTTGCCTTTATTTTTCTCTTTTACTATCTCTTTGTTATGATCTGAGTTAATTCTTGAATATAACTAATAGACCAATTACATTTCATTATGACTACTCTGGAATTGATGTAATTCCAAAAGCTTTACTTCCTCCTGCAGTAGTCATAGTATCTTCCTCTCCTCCTTTACATTGAGTTTTGCTTGATACCATTTCATGGTTTCCCTCATCATATGCCCTTTAAGCACTTTACTTATTCTTTATTCTCTTTAAGAAACATAAATACACTATTTTTTAAAGATTTATTTATTTTTGCATATAAGCTGAGGTGCAGGTCAGAGGCGTGGGGCGGTGAGAGGGCTCACCAGAGACAGAGTGGGCAGAGACAGAGCAGAACAGGCAGATGGACGGAATACACTGCTGAGGGGAGCAGGAGGTGAGACAGGAGAGGTCTGCTGCGCCATGTCGGAAGCTCCCTGCCTGCGTGGAACTTGTCCTGCAGCCCCAGACAGCTGCACAGTGCTGTGTTTAACCCATTGAGCCACCAGGGAGGCCCATAAATACACTATTTAAAAATAATTTCCAAATTCTGCACTATTTTTTTTTTTTTAATAATAGCAGTTCTTTTTGTTTTTTAAAGGTTTATTTATTTATACATACAAGCTGGGGCACAGGCCAGAGGCGTGGGGCGGCGAGAGGGTTCACCAGAGACAGAGTGGGGAGCCGAGCATGCAGATTGACTGAAATACTCTGCTGAGGGGAGCAGCGGGCGAGGCAGGAGAGGTCTGCTGCGCCATGTGCGATTCTCCCTGGCCGGGCGTCGAACTCGCGTCGCCGCTGCCGACAGCTCCACAACGCAGCGCTCAACCACTGCGCCACCAGTGAGGCCCCAAATTCTGCACTATTGAATACTTTGTAAATTACTTTTTTTCATAAGTAGTGACTCTTTAATTTTTGCTATTACTTTTCTTCATTTGATAATCTTTACTTATTGACTCCTTACTCATTAAAAAAAGTTTAAAATTCCCATATTTCCTTGGCTTTTGTTTTGTGTTTACTCCTCTTTTAATGGAGTCGCCCTCTCTCCCTAACTCATGATTTGGTAGTTGTCTGCCCCAACCCAGGGGCTCACCATCGAGGCTGTTGTCCAGCAGTAAACAGGGAGATATTATTTTAGTAGCCTGAGCCAAATAAAAGTTGGATGCATTTTACTTTCCCTCTCACTACCCTAGGTGAGCAATATTTATAAAAATCACAGTCCTAGGGCTGAGTTTCGGCTGGCTTGTGTTCCCGTTCTTGGGGTCTGATGAGCCTCTTCAGCGACTCTTTCATGTCGTGAGACTGGTTTTGGTTCCCCGCAATGCATGGACCACTTATCCACCAGAAATCAAACTCCACATGCTTCTCTAGCTCCCGGAATTGAGCAAGCAGTCTCAGAGTATTAGCTTGTATTCCCTGCTGGTAAATTGAAAAGTTTATCTTGTTTTGAGTATGCCCATATTCACAAATATCATGCAATATGAATTTGAATCACTTTTGCCAGGGAGTGATATAATCTAAATTGCAGTTTTAAAAAAATATCACTTTGGTAATTGGGTCCAGAAAGGATTAGAGCAGAACAAGTAGACGTCTTGAAAGGACTTGAAAGGGAAAGAAAGCGACCAGAGATATGCAGACAATCCCTGATTTATGACGGTTTTATATATGAATTTTTTGAGTTTGCAATGGTGCAAACACAATGCACAGTCAGGATAAGCCATGCTTTTAATTTGAGTTTTCATCTTTCCTCTGGCCAGTGTGATGAGGTGGGATACTCTGGTGATAGTGGGCAGGGGCCACAGCCTCATTCCCAGAGAGTCATGAGGGCAGAGAGTGGTTATTCTACACATTATTTTTCACTTTCAGTAAAATATTAAATAACTTTCATGGGAGAGTCAATATTTTATTATAAATTCAGTTTTAGTTTAGATGATTTTTCCTACTGCAGGCAAATGGAAGTGTTCTGAGCAGCTGTAAGATCTATAAGGCTAAACTAATGTGTTTGATAGGTTAAGTGTGTTAAATGCATTTTCAGATTTATATATTTTCACCTTCTAAGGGTTAATTAATATGGATTTAAACCTATTGCAAGTTGAGAACGATTTGCATTTGAGTTGAAAGAATTGAAGGAGCGATATGAACCATGACCAAGATTGTGGATGTCCAAAATGGTCTCCATCCCGATTCTTTACTAAAAAGTCGAACTGGTCTAAGGGATAATCCACACGCCTACATTAATTCCTCCTATTTTACTCAATTTTTATAGGTCTCAGTGTAGATCACAAACCTCATCCTCAAAGTGCTCTGTATTTGTCCAATTTTGTGGTTACTTTATTTTTTGATCTCTTACATTCTTTATCTTTAGTATCCTTATCTTTGTGTCTTCAAAAAATAGTACTAAGTACTTGGTACTTAGTATTTTTGTAGTGGTACTTTGGTAATAGTACTTCTGCCCTGAAATAGAATTTAAAATACCTACTTTTTAAAAGAATTGTGATATTGCTGAGTATGAGACAATACTCAAAATAAAAGGGAAATGAAAATGTGAACAGACTTGAAGGAAACTCTCAGTGACCGCCCTGAATTTACTTTTGACTTTAGAATTTACTTTGACTTCAGAAGTGTAGTGTTCACATTGATTCCTGTAGCACAGGTATTTTGCCTGCATGTAGAAATATAAACTATACTACATTAAAAAAAATAAATTATTTTCATAAAACAAACAGCAAACGAAGGATTATAAAAGCTGCATTTGGAGACTTTTATGCACAATGATGCACATCAGAAAGTTACATAATATAATACAATGTTAAGTCAATAAAAATTTTTGAAAAATTGTACTGTGACATGTATTCATATGCAAACAATGATTAAGTCCATTGATCTTAATACTACACTTGAAGGTTTTTCAAAGCATTGAAGAGAGTAAAAATATACAGAATTAAAGAGAGGGATGAGTCCAAAAAAGTCATCCAATCTTTTCAGAAAGTCATTAGCAAGCATTATCTACACCTCACTGCCAAGGTTATCCTTTTTGGAAGAATATCACAGAGCACAGGAGTACTATGAAATAGTGAACACTTGTCAAGCGGCCATAGTTATCTTAATCAATTTGCCAGAAAGTAACATTTTAACTAACAAATGCTGAAGACATTTTAAAAACACTTTAGCAGTAGAAAAAAAATCTCTTTTTATTATCGTCCTGTGAGGTAGTTAAAATTGGAGTTATCGGGATATAAAATACAGTGTAGAAAATGTGTAAATGCCAAGATAAATATTTAAAAACTGACCTGAATACTATTTCACTGTGAATTATAAACATTTGTTGGCTGTCTGTGAAGGCTATCATCCCACAATTTAAACAATGAAAGTTGAAGTTACTTCACACTGCCCCTCCTCCTCCTTTTGCCCTGTCCATTTCACCTTGCAATTTTACAGCCTTTGTAAAAAGGTCATTTTCACTGATTCAAAGAGACATAAACTTACATTCTCTCTAGAGTAACAACTTTACTTGTTACTGTGGCCTCCTACCTTCTCAATGGCATTTGCCAAGGCTTAACATGGGGCTTTTCTTTTTGTAGATCTGCTCCTCACAGATCATAAACCATGTGAGGCAACCTCAGATCAAAAGCCTCCAGCTGGAGGTAGAAAAATTTGCAGATTGTAGTTGAACTTCTTTCTTCCCTGGACAGCAAATAGCCCCTTCCCTCCACCTCACGAAGAGCTTTATATCTCAAAATTGAGGTTAGAATTTTCTCGCATATGTTGCAGTGCCCCAAATCAAAGTCTTGCTTTTGTTCTCATCAAGTTATATTCTTTCAATCCTTTTGATATGAGTGAAACTTTCTATTTTTTTTCCTGCTGTGATATTGCCATTTGACGTATTTTTCTGCCATGTGAGTTTTTGTCTTAATGATGGACTGCTGCCCATTTCATAATTCTTTTATTTTTTCCTATTCATTTTCCCTTTTCTCTTCACAAAATCTTACAAATGTGTTATGCTTACAGGAAAGCTATTTCTTCCTTTTAATTGAACTATTTCTTAATAATTATTTCACTGCAGTTGTGTATATTTTCATGGATCCACTTTCTATTTCAAATAAACTGCAGTGTTTCAAAGATAAATGTTACACCATCAAAACAAACTAGTTATAATTTTGTAATTTTATTCATAGTTATATTTAAAGAAAATTATCAGTCTTCACATAAAGTTTAAGTATGATAGGGGGTCTATTCAGAGCCAGATAATATCACAAATTCTTTAAATTGGGCAATAATTTTTACTTACCCTGTTAACAACATAATAGGAACCTAAATTTTTTAATGCCTAGATTTGTGTAACCTCTCAATATGTTTTGTTATCTGGCTAAGGGCAATTAAGGTGGAATAAAATTTGTAAAGTAGTTGGGTTATAATGAAAAGATTATCCTTGGATTCTAGTGGGTCCAGTCTAATCACAGGTGTCTTCTAAAATGGAATAGTGAAACAATAAGAGGATTCAGAGACAGAGAGAGATTTGAAGATGCTGATTTAAAATGGAGGGGAAACAATAAAACAAACCAATTAAGCAGAAAGATTTAGAATCTTAAAAAGGAAAAAAACAAATGAACGTTCTCATCAGACTTTCAGGAGGAAAATAACTTTATCAACACCTTGACATTCAGGAAAATGAGACTTCTAAAATAGGTAATATAAAGTTGTTATATCCTTAAATTTCATTAAATTTAATTGAATTATTCTCTATATTAGTTCACAAGATAACATTTATAACTTTGCTTGTTAATTTTTCACTGTGGTAATTAAACATTTTTGCACATGGATTCTTGGAGTTAAAAATAATAGTTATTGTTTATTATTTTATGTGTATTTCAGACCTCATATTACTTATATTTATTGGGAAAGTTCATATAGAGAAATAGATACATGCATCATTTTATTGGGTGATAACCTATACAGATATAAGAAATTCTGATTTTATCTGAAAGCAGCTAATTGCTTTGTCACCAAAACAATTATAAAAATTATATTGCTGACATTTAAAAAACTAATTTATTTTTTGTTTTTTAAAGGATTTTCCAGAATAAAATGTATAAATGTACAAAACAGTGTAAAATTTATTTGGTTTTATTTTCTTACTCAGTTTTTCATTGTCTTTGTGCACACTCTTAAATACACTCAGTATATTTCATGGTTTTTTTTTGTTGTTATTTTTTTTTCATTTATGTTTATGGGGTGACGTTGGTTTACGACATTGTTTATGATTCATAAATATAGCATAATTTGAATGGAGCTAGATTATAAGATTGTTACTTAGCATTCAACTACTGATTTGTACTATTTTTTGATTTTGAAAAGATTCAGTCATATTGGGTCTCCCTGGTGGTGTAAGGGTTAAGTCTCAGTGCTATCACCTCTATGGTTCCAGTTCAATCTCTGCCAGGGAGCTGACCCACAAAGTGCACAGCAGACCTCTCCTGTCTCTCCCACTGCTCCCCTCAGCAGTGGATTTCAGTAAAGGCATGTTCTGCTCCCCACTCTACTTCTGGTGAATCCTCTTCCTAAGGGCACCTCTGGCCTACAACACAAATCTTCTATGCAAAAATAATTCAAAAAAATATAAAAAAGAAGAAGAGGAAAACTCTCAAAAAAAAAAAAGATTCAAGTATACATGCATGATATCTTAAGCTTTATGTTTCTTTAATATTATAGAGAGTTCTCAACTCAAAATTATGACAAAACTATGGTAGCTAAATTTCCATACACGTACATTTTAGTATTATACATAAGGGGAAATAACTACCCAAGAAATGTACTTATATGAATTCTGTAATGTAAGATCTGACAATACAGATTTGCTGCTTGTCATATAGGAGCTATTATGCACTCCCATCTGGCACACTTATACCCAGAGGGATTATTCTTAGGGTAGGGCTTATAGTTGTATTGCTGTCATCTTTAAAAATGAACCTAAAAACCCAGATGAAAGGAAATGTATAAAAAGTACTTCGACATCAATCTCAATGCAAAACTCACTTCAAAAATTAGTGAATGAAAGCTCAATGGAAATTGCAGTAATGGGATAAAAAAAGAGGGTTTGTTTTGTTTTATCCTTTTTGCCAAGTTTATCTTTTTTAATTTAAAATACATAAAACTTTTGAAGTTACTGTTTTGAAATAGCTGTAGAGAGTATATCAGTATAAATTTTAGCATTTGCAGTTAGAAATAGAATTATTGGACAGCCTTGACTATTTAGTATATTTAAACATGTTTCATTTTAGTAAACTTAACTTTGGATCACATAGCATTTCTGATTTAATATAAAGTCAATTAAAATCAAGAGAGTCTTCCTTTTTGATTGAAGTCATTTTGCAACAAATTAAAAACGAGTGGCATCATTTTCTATTGTTGCTTCATATAGGAAGTAAAACTATGAAGTGTCAGCAGTAGTATTGCATGTCATTTTAATAATTCTAATTACCTGTGAGAATCCTAATTTTACAAATATAATACATGTATAAATCTTTCATGATGAAATATAAATTATTTAATTTTTTCCACTCTTTCATAGTGTGTGAATGCTTATTTCATGGCAGAAAAATAACCCAAAAAACTTACATGACAATACAAATGGGAAAAAGTAAACAAGCATACAAATAAATCAATAAATAAACTTAAATTATATATGTATTAAATTACATATTGCTTAAATTACATATGTATATAGAAGTGAGTAAAAATAATAAAACATATTTTAATTTCTAGATCTAAAGTCATATAATTGTTAACCAAAAACCTGATGAGAAGAAATTTTAGATAAATAGGAAATTTTAGAATCAATAGCTTTTTTGCAATCTCTTTACTACTCTCCCTGCCCACCATATGGGTGGGATTGGTTTTATAAAGGTGAAGATCACAAAGCAGGAAACAAAAGCCATGGAATAACTTTGCCCAAAATCAGTCCAAGCCACAGCTTGGTGCTCATTGAAATCATAGGCAAATCAATGGAAACTGAAGTCATAAAACAGTGGTCGTGAGATAATGAGATCATATCGGAGTGATTCTATATAAGGAAGTGATGAGGCACTTCACCTTGAAGCATTCAACATGAATAATTAGAGAGTAGATACCTGGAGAAAGGAGATATACACACAAACACACACAATGTGAAGATACATATAAACACATTCCATATAAAGGGCTCTAATTTTATGTATGTATGTAAAGTTTTAAATTACACACACACACACACACACACACACACTTGTGCACACACACACGCGGTTCTATTCATAAAATGTTTGTCTACCACCATGATCAGAAAATATAGGCGCTCATTTTCACAAAAGGATGTGTTAATCAAGTTAAGATGGTGAAAATAATTTCCACTTGTAGCAGTATTTTCTTGAATGTTATCAAAAACAGGGTTCTGCTTTTCACAACCGCCTTTGACCAGCTATGATGATAAAGAGCTAGGAATGTCCATCGCTATTTGCCTAAGCACTTCACAGATTGAAGCCAGATTAAAGGATAATAGATTCCACATCTTTTGGGACATAAAGCACAGAATCACACTGCTCAGGATATGGAAACAGAGAACACTGAAGAATTAAAACCATTTTTGCTCCATGTCTCTTCTCTTACTCAGCCCCTAGGATTGCTGAAGGGATTTTGGTAATAATTATAAATATTTGTTTTCTTGATGATTCTTAAAGGAAAATGACCAAGTCATTTAACTCTTAAGGGAAGATGAAAATTCACAATCCCAGTCTTATATCTGATATCCAATTAACTAAATATGACTTAAAAAATGACCTTAGAGCTAATAATTGTCAAACATCTAAAAATTACTTTTAGAATAAAAGACAAAAGTAAACTGAAAAAAGCAATATTGATGATAGCGAGTATCCATGAAAATTAAAAACTTCAAAAGAAGTATATATTACAAATATAATGGATATATTATATGCAAACCTATGTATTTAATATTTATAATGCACATTTGTGAACCCACACACACAAAATACAATAACAGTAAATAAATTCTTAGGAAGAACATTAGAAGTAACTGCAATGACCTACTCAGAGTTCAGTACATGTGTTTTTGTTTTTGTTTTTGTTTTTTTACATATAAGAACTGGGGTGCAGGCCGGAGGTGGGGTGGAGTGTGAGGGTTCAGCATTATGATTTTTAAGGTGAACTCACAATTATGCATTGTCAGATAGTGGCGTTGGTCTAATTGGATTGGAATAGCCTGCTTTCTTTACTTATACTTTCCCTTGTTATCACAGGTGTACATTAAATTTGAAGGAATTACCAATGTTTTAAGGAAATTAATCATGGCCCAATCTAAGTCTCAGATTGTCTTTTCCCATCATCTTTTCCCATTGTTTCTACCTTGGTCCTATTCAAAAGCTAGCTGGAGAAAAGAGATAACAGGGTAGGAAAAAGATACCCAATTTTTCCTTGTCCTTCAAGAGAACTAAAATGAACTAAACATATGAAAAGTACAGATTTGAAATTTGGGGTATACAACTATAATTCAGTGTTTTCTCAAAACCATGATAAGCAAAATTGTGGTTTCCCAAAGTAGTGCTGGTCAGAAATTCTTATGCATGTAAATTAGAATTGATTGTTCTCTCTGATGAGTGAATGGAAGGCCTGTGGGCCTGGGTTAATGAGGGACTGCTCTCTGAATGAGGAAAAATTCAGCTGAGTGCTTACAGAGGACAGGGCTGTAGAATGGAAAAAGATGCAGAGATTAGTTTGCTCCAAATGTCAAGGACAATTTAAGTAAAGGAACAGAGGTGGAAAAGGGCAGAATATGTGAAATGAATAAAAACTAAAGTTTGCCTAGATATAGGGTACAGGAATGGGAATCTTAGAATACAGCTTGCATAAGTTCTAAGACAGAGCAGAAAAAAATGCTGCAAGATTTATTCTTGACCTTCTTGAAGATCTATAGCACCAACTGCAAGCATATCTTAAGAAATGCTGAACTCATATGCATGACAATAATAATCTGCATCTGTATAGTGCCTTTAAATTTACAAAACTTCTAAAAATAGAGTATTATTTGATTATGATGCTTAGAACAATTCTGTAGTAGGCAAAAGTCAGATATTTTGAAATTCACTTTGCATACTCATTTAATTAGTTCTCATAACATTTACAGAGCATGCCCTATTTTATTCTCCAGAAATAAGAGTGCAAATGAGACACCTTTCTTTTTTAAAGGAACAGAAGTTTAAAAAATATCTTTGAAGGAAATGGCAGGCATAGAAACAATTATTTGTGTTGTAAGAACCAACTGGATATTATTGAATAAAGGATTAAATAAATTAAATAAAGTGCTCATTTTCACTTTTTTTTTTAAGATTTATTTTTTATTTATACATACAAGCTGGGGTACAGGCCAGAGGTGTGGGGCGGCGAGAGGGTTCACCAGAGAGGGTTCACCAGAGATGGAGCAGGTAGCAGAACAGGAAGATCAGAAATACACTGCTGAGGGGAGCAGTGGGCAAGGCAGGAGAGGTCTGCCACGCCATGTGGGATTCTCCCTGACCGGGCGTCGAACTCGCATTGCTGCTGCCAACAGCTCCACAGCACAGCACTTAACCCCTGCGCCACCGGGGAGGCCCATTTTCACTATTTTAAATAGACATTCAATAAGTCACAGCACATTATACACACAATATCTAAGTATTTCCACATTTTCACTTGGTAACTTCTGAGAATATTGCAAAATATGTAGCACACCATATCCTCAGGATTAGTTTTCTTGTTTCACCTGTGAATATGTTCATATATTTTCTCTCAATTATTTTATAAAAGAGAAGGACTTACTATACTGGTTGAGTATTTTTTTTTTAAAGATTTATTTTTTATTTATGCATACAAGCTAGGGTACAGGCCAGAGGCGTGGGGCGGCGAGAGGGTTCATCAGAGACAGAGCGGGTAGCAGAACAGGCAGATCAGAAATACACTGCTGAGGGGAGCAGCGGGCGAGGCAGGAGAGGTCTGCTGCACCATGTGGGATTCTCCCTGGCCGGGCGTCCCTGGCCGGGCGTCGAACTCACGTTGCCGCTGCCGACAGCTCCACAGTGCAGCGCTTAACCGCTGCGCCACGGGGGAGGCCCTGGTTGAGTATTTTTTATCTTGACCCCAGAAGGCAAGACAATACCTCGCACATAGCAATTTTCATTAATTGAAACTAACAGATGTCTTTACCAGTGATATTGAAAAGTGCTGTTTAAAAAACATTTCACATTCTACTGGTATTTAAGACAAAAAAAGAATAGAAAAGAAGCATATAGAAAACTATTCAGACGGGAAACTAATTTGGTTTGAAGCATTGTTCATTTGAAAATGGAAAAATAGGGAAATTTACTAGGCATATATACTAATGAGAATATTTTTTTCTAATATATATTTTTATTGTTATTTATATCTTTTACATTTTGTATTCCCCTTGGGTAACCCACCACCAATTCACCCGTGATCCATCTCCGTGGTCCCTTGTGTTCTTTTCTACTCCATTTTGTGCCCTCCCCACCCCCTGCTGATTGTCTCTCTCCTATTTGATTTCCCTATAGTCCTGTTATAAGTGAAACCATTCGATATTTTTCTCTTTCTTTCTGGCTTATTTCACTGAGTATGATCCCCTCTAATTCCATCCATGTCGCTGCAAATTGCATGTGTTTATCTTCTTTGAATGCTGAATAGTATTCCATTGTGCATATGTACCACATCTTCTTGACCCAATCATCTATTTTTGGACATCTGTGTTGCTTCCATACCTTTGCTATTGTGAACAGTGCCGCAATGAACATACGGGTGCATGCATCCTTTTGGATTAGTGTTTTTGTGTCCTTTGGGTAGATTCCCAAAAGTGGGATTGCTGGGTCATATGGAAGCTCCAGGTTTAGCAGTTTGAGGAATCGCCATACAGCTTTCCATAGTGGTTGGACCAATTCACATTTCCACCAGCAGTGTAGTAGAGTTCCTTTTTCTCCACATCCTTTCCAGCATTTGTTGTTGCCTGTATTTTTAATGTATGCCATCCTCACAGGTGTGAGGTGGTATCTCATTGTGGTTTTGATTTGCATTTCCTTGATTATAAGTGATGTTGAGCATTTTTGCATGTATCTGTTGGCCATTTGATTTTCTTCTTTGGAGAAGTGCCTTTTGAGCTCTTCTGCCCATTTTTTGACTGGATTGTTAGCTTTATTTTTGTTGAGTTGTGTGAGTTCCTTGTAAATATTTGTTATCAGTCCCTTATAGGATGTATTGTGTGCAAAGATCTTTTCCCAGTTGGTAGGGTGTCTGTTTGTTTTGATTAATGTCTCTTTTGCTGTACAGAAGCTTTTTATTTTGATGTAATCCCACCTGTTTATCTTGCCCTTCACTTCCTTCGCTTTGGGGGTACTAATGAGAATATTTAAACTGCAACATATAAACAACACAGGAAAATTCAGACTTAGACCATATTGTTTTTAGAATATATAAACATCTGTGCTTTTATTCAATTTCAAAATTATAAGAGAAAGTTTCCATATTTTATTTGAATCTTAAAGCTAGAATCTCTAAAGAGCAGCAGAGCAAATGCATTATATATAATATTCTCAACATATGAAATGGGTGGAGTTCTACAGTTGGGGTCATCTACAATGTAGTGCTGACCTCAACGATAAATAGTCATTCCACCAACAACAGTTTATTTGAAACAACAACAAAAAGAGTTTGCTAAGTATAATCTCACAATGAGAGACACTCTTAGGGTATGAAAATCACCCACATTGGGAGATGAGAGTCCTCAAATGAATGAACCTTAACTACAATCGAAAGCCATCTGACAGAGAAAGTGACAAACACTTTAGCACAGCTTTTCTGAAGTTCAAAGTGCACTGTAATGAGGATACTATACCATATCCATTTCAGGCATTCAAACTAAACTATTGAATTAAATTTTTCTTCTAATATTTATTTGTACTTTATTCTTCTTTTAGAAAGCTGTACTGTATTACTTTTGCCCATATGATACTTTTAAAAATATCAGAATTTCTCCATCTTATATATAATGAATTTGGGAGATCGTGCTTATTTGAAGCTTAGAGAAGACTTAGGTCAACTTATGAAGTTTTTGAGAAATTTCTGAAATGTGTAAACACAATTAGTGCCTAAAATATGTCTATTTCTTTACATATAAACATTGGATATAAATCTAAGTTTTTTGGGAGCCACAGGTTAGAAAGAGTCATGGGCATGTTCTCTACTAAAATTCCGGTGTTTAGTCTTTCTACTTTTAATTTCAGATCTTCTCGGTAATTTCTTGTGAGAAATCAATTGACAGGCAATAATTGAAATTTTTTTAAATAAAAAATGTTCTGTTTATTGCCAAACTGCCATTGCACATCTTTTATTATGTATCTAAATGCAAGGACCATTAATTAAGTACATTCATAAGACATTAAAAATGAAAATGCCAAAAAAGTTTACAAGGCTGATATCATTTTGGAAAGAGTCCTTTTAGAACTGTGTATTTAGAGGTGTCCTAATCAACATTTTAATCAGCAAATTGGATGAACAGATAGAAAGTAAGCTCATATGTTCATTAAATTTGTGGGTCACTGCAAGTTTGAAGGGTTAATGAATGCACTGAAGAACAATTGCAATCCAGAAATAATCTTTACAGCTTATAATGATGGGATGAATTGAACAAATGAAGAAGCATGGAGATGTACATATTTGGTTCCAAATTACAAATGATGTAAGTTAAGACTCAGCTGACATGAGCAAGTGACAAAAAGTGTTTATGTGATTCACAGCACAGTGAATTCAATGTGAGTTAGTCTGTGATATGGACCACAAGAATGCTAGTTATTCAAACTCAGCCTGAAATAAAACAGTGATTGTTTTATTTATTACACAAAATTTTGACTACTACCTTTTAAAAATAAGTGAAAGGGGCAAAATTAACATAAAACATTTAATTTAGAACAGTATTAGTAAAATGCTTAAATGTTTAATAATAATCCTTAAAAAGAACACTGAAAGAACATCACGCTTGATGAAAGACAATTTCCTTTGGGGAAAGAATGGGAGAATAGAAGCATTAATTAAGAAGGGAGGTAGCAAGAAGTAGAGAGACAGTCTATTCCAAATATTTTAACATAGACTGGAAAAGATATTTTATTTGATATGCATATCTTAAAGAGTTAAATCATGAACCATTGGCTGAAAATTAGAGGAAGCCAGTTAGTGTTTATCTGTTTGCTTAACAGTTACATGGCACTGAATACCACAGCTACTTTTCTTATGGACTGACGATCATTAGGTAGACAAGTTCCTGGTCAAAAGATCTCACACAAATTAGTATCTCAATATAGGGAATTTTTTTTTAAATGACACTTAAATTTCCCTTCTAATTTTGACATTCTATCACTGTTTTACTTATAATTTCATAATATTGTAATTATAATTATTTATCTTCTAATGTCTGCATCTAATGTCTGCACCAAGAAATACTCTTTGATGAGCGCAGATCTGCATCTAATTATTTACATTGTAATCAAACAAAAATAATTTTCTTAATTGACCTGCAATACAACTGAAAATGACACTGTTGTGGACACATTATGTATATTTCTTTGGTAATTTAGGCCAGACCATTCTATTAAAGGACTTCTAATAAATAACGCTCAGGCTTCACTGAAAAGATTTGAACATGCAATTTGACTATTATACAAATCGGTAAGATGTGATCAAGAGATGCATATACTTGAGATGGAGAGTCTTAGCAATTTAAAAGGGGGACACTGATAAACAGCCATCCAAGGCAAGATCAGATAAAACGTAGCTGTGCTGAAAGACCAAGCCCCCCAAGTTAACAGGTATCTCTGATAACCCACCTTTGAAAGCAGTGTAAGTACAAGAGTTAAGCCAATCTGAGATTCTCTGTACTCCATGCAGTGTGGTCTCTGTAACCTTATCCAGATTTTAACATCTGTCCCTGTAGACTACCTGGGAGAGCAGAACTCCCTTCCCCTACAAGCTGATGCAATAAGGGAAAATTCCAGACTCCATGCACTATTGCTCACATACTGGTCTCCTAGACCTCCCTCATCTTAAATTTGACCATTTCTTTATATAAAACTAGAGCACATAGAAGAATATATTCTTTTCCATGGGGCTGTTATGAGGCCTGAAGATAATCAGTAACATCAGCACTATCTAGGCCACAGTCATTAATTCATCACATATTCTGGCATTATTGCCATTTGTCCATAAATTACGTAAGAACTAGACATCTGATTTTATGCCCTGAAGAAATGTGATCTGAGGATATCTTTACTCATGCACTCCCTTTATCCATTGGCATGGGTGCTACTTTTGTAGCAAATAATAATATGTATGATAATTTTACATTGCTTTGTGCATAATATTCTGAATTTATTTAACAACTATTATGTTTTCCATGTTCATCCTCTTGTTTGTGCTCATTTACATCCACTGGGCACTCACTGGAAGTGATAAATTAATCACTTGTCTTGTTCATAGACATGAGTTACAGTGATACAGCACTAGATTTACACAATAGCCCACTTGATTGCATTCATTATAGCATGTGATACAACCTACTTCCACATTGGCAGGTAAGTTCTTAGTGATTTAATGAAGGCTGGGGGGAAAATCATATATTGTTCAAAAATTAAATAAAAATAACAATAATTTTGTTAAGACTAATGGTTCCTTCCTCAATGATATTATTTACCCATATGCCAAGCCTTGAAATTACCCTACTTGTCTCCATGATAATGGGGCCATCATCACTCATGCTTCCTTGGTGGATAGGATATCTCACATAATTAGGCATATTTGTGTGATACCCTACTTGTCTCCTGCTTCTGAGAGCACTTCCAATAATGATGATTTGTCTACTATTGATACTACAAGTTTCCATCATAATTTTCATAAACTTTCTCCATTGTTTTGTGTAAATGCAGGGAATGACTCTGATATAACTGACACCCTTGAAAATAAATGGCTGAGCTAGCAAAGTTGCCTTGGAAGGAAACTGTATATAGTCCAAAGTACCAGGTCCTTCCTTTTGCTGCAGGATAAGTGCATATACTTTCAGTTGCCTTTTACTTCTTGTAAGGGATTATTACTGACTAAGGAGAGATGTGATCAGGGTAGCTTTCCTATTTTGGACCCTAAGAGGAGATTTAAGTCTCCCCAAACCCTGGGCTGAACACTAAGAAAAAAAAGGTGTGATATTAGTAACACCTGATAGGTTCCAGAAGAATCTGAAATCAAGGAAAAGCATGGCATGCATCTTGCTCAAATTCTAAATGGATTCAACACCAAAACATAACTGACACAGAATTTGGGTGGCCACAATTATGCATAAATCCTGGCATGATATGCTTAGGTCATGAGAATCCCTAGGATATGTCCTACTGTGTCCCCTGGCCTAAGAGTATTAGCGTGAAAAGCAGATATCTCTGTGAATTTCCAAAGGAAATTGCCTGCACATTGAAAGGTTCAGGAAGGAATCCTGCAGTCAAAATGTGTAGGGTACAGTGTGTGTGGAACTGCAAACAGAAAACTTACTGAGGTCCACAGTTATCAGCAGTGGACACCATCAAATGACTAAAGACCGGGCCAGATCAGTTTGTCAGCTGTGGACTTAGGGTGATCCCCCTAGAGGTTGGGTTTCCTAGAAATAGTTTCTGAGACTCAGCTGGCCACACAGGAAGTTCCTTGAGGAATACTCTCAGGAACAGCTGGGAGAAGGGGATAAGGCCAACAGGTTGGGTAGAAGGAGATGTCTGAATCACAGATACTCCTTCAGAATCTCATTGAAACCAAAACATTATATGCAGGCTGCTATATAAACAGCTTCCTTCCATCCAGGAAAATTCCTAGAGAAGGGCTCAGTGGGAGATCTCAGCAAGTAACACCCTTGGGAGGTTGAGAAATACAAGCTGTGGTCCTGAGGAGAGATTCTCACAGCAGACCACTTTGGGCTGGATGCCAGAGCAGACTACCTTGGTGACAAGATGTTGTACAAGATTTTCCCTGTCTAGGGCCTCCCTGGTGGCTGTGGAGCTGGCAGCAGCGTCTGTGAGTTCTACGCCTGGCCAGGGAGACCTCTCCTGCCTCACCTGCTGCTCCCCTCAGCAGTGTATTTCTGTCCATCTGCCTGTTCTGCTCCTCACTCTGTCTCTGGTGAACCCTCTCGCTGCCCCACGCCTGAATCCTCTGGAGGATTCAGAAGTTTATTATTTATTTTTACTGAGTTCCTGGTGCCACTATCAGTCCAGGACTAATTTAAATGAACTTCTCATTTTGAACTAATTGGGTTAATTCAGTTAATAAGAATTTGAGCTGTGCAAAGGTCAGCTGGTAGTTATATTTCAATGAAGTATTTTTCCTCTGGCCTGTTGCAGGTCAGGTCTAATTTCTTGAACATCCATGTGTATGTATAAGTGTGTGCTTTATTTTTAGTGCACCCTTAATGTTAAGGTGCATTTCTTGGGTTATTACAAATTAGCAGAAATGGATCTCTTCTTGCTCTCCCAATTTAGGTAAGTTTGGGATCTTTAACTTTTTCCCTTGTATCATAAGTCTCAAAATCTAATTTTGTGTTCCCCAAGACAGCATAAACTCTTAGAAATTCTGTTCCCTCTTCTCAAATTTACATATTTTTGATTCATCAGTTCTTAGTATCTTGTCAGTTCTTTATGATAGTAAAGAAGACCAATGGAACAGAATAGAATACCCAGAATTAAAGCCACATATCTATGAACAACTAATCTTTGACAAAGGAGCAAAGAAAATGCAGTGGAACAAGGACAGTCTATTCAATAAATGGTGCTGGGAAAACTGGACAGCCACATGCAAAAAAATGAAGCTAGACTACTACCTCATACCCTGCACAGAAGTCAACTCAAAATGGATAAAAGACCTGGATGTAAGACCTGAAACCATAAAATGTATAGAAGAAAATATAGGCAAAACTCTACATGACATACATCTCAGCAAAATCTTTTTTTTTTTTAAAGATTTTATTTATTTATACAAACAAGCTGGGGTACAGGCCAGAGGCTTGGGGCGGCGAGAGGGTTCACCAGAGACAGAGCGGGGAGCAGAACAGGCAGATCAGAAGTACACTGCTGAGGGGAGCAGCGGGTGAGGCAGGAGAGGTCTGCCGCGCCATGTGGGATTCTCCCTGGCCGGGCGTCGAA